>CM023450.1:113893992-114014230 GCA_013339765.2 Haemaphysalis longicornis | reverse complement strand
TAGCGTACGCCCCTCCAAAGTGTCCCAAATTATTTTTTCCAAAAAATAAAGGGAAAGCTAACGCATACACATATACCATATATACGCATATATAGCGAATAAGACGCAAATCGGCTGCAATCGTGGGGCGTGTTGATCGTGAAGGTTGCCTACAGCTTCGCTAATTTCAAGTCTTAGACGTTAGTGTGAGATTCCCTCATTTTTTTACGGGGCGGCAAGATAAATGTGACAGGAACCGTGGTTGATGACAATGTATTTTCAAAAAGACGCAGTAGTAGTAGAGTAGTAGTAGTAAACTTTATTTGGTGAAAAGGGGTGAGGGAAAAGGGGAGAAAATCAAGGGTGGGATCCAAATTCCAGGACCCCAGAAGCTATTTGGCCATCCCTGGCCCTACTAAGCAGCGCAAGCTGCTGTGCAGGGTCCGGCTGGACAGGGCTTCCTCCCAGGACTCTAATGAGGTTTGGGGGGTATTTTTGTCCCAAGTAATTGGGCAATTCCAGACTGTGTGTAATAGATCGGCCTTCTGGTGACACTGCTTACAGTCCTCATATACTTTTCTGGGACATAAGTGATAGTCTGGACTTATGTAAGTAGGTGTTTGTCTGTATTTTTCTAAGATTTCTCGCTTCTTCAGCAGTTAGGCTGGGGTGTGGGCGGTAGGCATTGATCTCGGTGAAGCCTGTAGGATTGCTAATTTGTCTGTGCCTTGACAGTAAGCATGGGGAGGGCGTACGAAGGTTCCGGGTCTCTGCGGTGTATGGTAGTCCTCGCAAGAGAATCGGCCGACTCGTTACCCTCTAGCCCCTGATGGGCGGGAGTCCAGACAAGTGTGTGTGGTTCTGTTTTAGAATTTTTGGGGAGAAGTCTTTCAGGCATTCCTTGGGACGATGCCGCAGATGAAGTTCCTTATGGCCCTGGTCGAGTCAGTGATAATTATTGAGTCCTTATTCTTGAATTCAGCCCATCTGATTGCTTAGTATGACGGCAGCAGTTTCTGCTTCTTGAATATTTAGTTGTTTGGTAATGATGAAATCCAGCATCTTCCCTTGTTCATTGGTAGCTACGGCTGACTGCATTGCCTTGCTTGTTTACGGCCGCATCGGTGTAGATTGCGTTTGGATTGTCCTGATATGTTTTTTCGGATGTAGCGAGTTCTTGCCAATCTTCTGCCCTTATTGTGAGTGGGGTCCATTTTCTTGGAATTGGAGAGGTCTTGATACAGTGTCTTTGAGCGGGTGTTAAATCAACCATCCTATTAATGAAGGCTGCATGAACCTCCTGTCCAGATCTTCTGAGAATTTCTCTGCCCGTTCTGGTTTTGAGGAGGGCGTTCTTTCTGGGCATCTAATAGCGTAGTCTTGATTTCCTGAAGGTGTTGCTGTACGCCAAGCTTCAGGAATTTTTCGTTTGATGTGTAAATTGGTAGGCCTAGAGCGGTCTTGTGAGCTGTTCTTATTATGGCATCGGCCCTTTCCTCTTGTTTGTGGTCCATCCGGTGGAATGGGGAGGCTATATGCAATGCGGCTCATTATGAGGGCTTGAACAAAGGCGGAGGGTGTCCTCCTCTCTTATGCCCTTCCTAGCTCTTGTAATCTTCTTACTACTCTGGCCAGCTGTTGAGCCGTCTTTCCAAGCTTGCTTGAGAGTATTTGTGGCTTTATTGTCTTCCTGAATGACCATGCCTAGTATTCTTATTGCGGGGCGGAAAGGGGATGTTCTGTCCATCCAGTATAATGCTGCCTGGAGGGATGTTTGTTTCTCGTCGACCTTAGCCTGATGAGTTCGGATTTTTCAGGGGCGCATTTCAAGCCATTTTTTATGATCGGATCTTGGAGGTCGTTGATAACATCCTGAAGCAGATCTAATTTAGATTGCAATGTTCCGCTTTTCGTCCAGATAGTAATGTCGTCGGCATATATGACTTTTCCAATTTCTTCACGTTCTTCCAGTTTCTTAGCAATTTTGATCATTGTCAAGTTGAACAGAAGAGGCGAGATAATTGATCCTGGGGCGTGCCTCTGTTTGGTGCCTTAAAGGGGTCGGATCGAGTGTTTGCCTATGCCGATTGTTGCTGTTCTGTCTGATAGGAAGTTTCTAATGTAATTGTATGTTCTTTCCCCGCACTGTGTCTCCTCGGCGGCCCTTAAGGATAGACTCGTGCGATACATTGTCGAAGGCGCCTTTGAGGTCCAGTGCGAGGATGATTGATCTTGGTCGTTATCGTTGTCTATGATATCGTTGTTTTTAACTGTAGAAAGGCGTCCTGGGTGGACAGTCCTTGCCTGAAACCGATCATGCAGTCCGGAAAAAGTTGGTGTTCTTCTATGTACTTTTGAAGTCTTGTCGTAATTATTCTTTCGTAGATTTTGCCGACACATGAGGGTAAGAGAAATTGGTCTTAGATTTTTTATTTCAAGGGGTTCCCCGGCTTGGGTATAGTTGTTATCGTGGAGTGTTTCCATTGAGGGGGTAGTCGATCTTCGAGCCACAAATCGTTTATGTATTTGGCCAGGGCCTCCATCTGAGCATCGTTTAAGTTTCTTAGCATATTGTTTGTATTCCATCTGCACCAGGGGCGCTTTTTTTATTGCTGGCCAATATAGCCTGCTTGTAGCTCTTCCTTCGAGATTTCTCTATCAAGTAAGTCATTGGGGCTACCTTGATAGTTCCTGCGTACCGGTGGGATGTTTCGATCCAGTTCAAATCGCTCTTAATAGCCAAAATCAATTCGTTGTTAGTACCTTTGAAGTTGTGAGCCACTTTGATGAGTTGGTGACTCGTTTCTCTCCTTCTTGTTTCGGGGTTCACATGCCCTTGATAATAGCCCATGTTTTGGAGGTGTTCAGGGTGCCTTTAAGCGATTCGCAAAAATCGTTCCAGTTTTGGTTTGCGAGCTTGCTGGCATGATCTCTGGCCCGTTTGTCTAAGTTTCTGATGCGAAGCTTGAGCTTCTTATTGTGTCTTTTCTTCTTCCATCGTTTGTACAGTTTCTGTTTCTTGTCCCACAGACTGATCATGGTAGCTGTCAACGCACAAGTATCGTTCTCCTGTCCGTACTCTTTGGTTGCTTTATGAAAGGCTTCCTTGATGTTGCCGGACCAGGCGCCCTATTTCTTGTATGTTCACCGAGGGCCCCTAGCTTTTCGCGAAAAGCGTTCCAATCGGTCATCTTTTGTTTCTGGGCCTTCTTCTGTAGTGTCTGAGCATGTCTTCACTTCGATGATGTCATGATCGCTTCCGAGATTTTCTTTAGTATTAGCCAGGTGGTGAGGCCATCCATGTCGGGAACTATTGTTAGGTCGGGGCACGTATCCACACTGCGGTTGTTACCCGTTCTAGTGGGGAAGGATGTGTCGTTTATCGTGTGCAGGTTAAGTGCCTCCATTGCATTGACACGATTTTTTCCTTTGGCCAGAGTCAAAGTTATAATTCCATTCTTTGTGCGGGGCGTTCATATCCCCGAGAAGGATTACGTTATTTTTGGCGACTATATCATTGTTTCTCTAAAGAGCGGTTCGAAGTTCTCCTTGTTGCTGGACGGTGGGCTGTATACGTTGAGAACAAAGAAGCTCTTACATTTCCTTTGCATAGGTATTACTTCGACGAGAACGGCAACGAGGGATTTCGTAGAAGAAGATCGTATCTATTGCAGTTACGTCTTTTTTAGCGTACGTAGACACCCTGGTGTCTTTAGATGTATCAATTCTATTGTAGCCCCTTAAGTTGGTAAGACATTCCTGCCTCTTGAATACATATAATGTCGGGCTCTGACGTCCTTCTTGTCTATGTAGGCTCCAGGAGATTTGTTTTCTTGTTAATGCTCCTACAGTTCCACTGCCATATCACTAATTGTTCTTGCGTGTTTTTCAATTAGGCGTCATGGTTAGTGCCCGTACACTGCGACTATATCGTCGTCGTTTCCGATTCCTCCGTACTCATGTTTGAATTTCCTTGCATTACGATGTGCCTGACGGTCTTACTACCTTGTGTGTTCGATAGTTTCCTCTTGCTAGATTTTTTGGGACTTGTCCTGGAGATTACCATTTCCGCTATCAACCTTCTGATTTCGGCTCTCATTTCCTTTCTAAAGTCTTGAAGTTGTTGCCACATGGACGTGTCTGCACTCGACTGTTCTCTGGGATTCTGAAAGCCTGCAGTGGTAGAGCCTGTGTCTGTTGTGCGCGTTCGTATTTTTCTAGTTTCTCTCTTAGCATAGCATTTTCTGCCTTGATGTCTAGGATGAGTTTCTTCAGTTCGTTTATTTCATCTGTTTTAATTGATTTTTGGAAAGACTGCCTGAGGTCCTGGGAGGCTACACCTGTCCAGCTCACCCGTTTGACGGCTTTCTTTGCTTCTCTTCTTCTGTAGGGCATCCTCCTTCCTCGTTTGGGGGTGCGGTCAGCTGGTTGTGTTTCTTCTTGCACTTGGCGTCCTTGGAGCTCGGGCCATTCGTCGTCGAACCACCTGGGTGCTTCTGTTGATTGGCAGGCTTTGCTCCTGTTGCCGGGGGTATTCTTGGGTTTCTGAATTTCAGCTCGCACTCTTTTGCGCCAGTAAGATGTCCTTTTTTACACAACGCGCAGCGTGGCGAGCAGCTGTGGTCTTCGTTTGGGGCGTTCTTCTCCGCAGCGTGCGCAAATGTTGATGTCGGGTTCGGGGCATACGTCCGCTCGATGTCCGGTCTTTCTACATATTTGACAAACCAGTCTGGGAGCTTTATACAAGTAGCACGTCATCTCACCGCCATAGAAATACACCGCCCTCGGCACTGTATTTCCCTCGAAGGTGATGAGAGCGGTCGTAGATTTCCCAAGCATGCGTGCAAAAACGATCTTGGTATCGAGGGTTCTCACTCTCAGTCCTGCTAATAGTTCTGCCGAAGAGGTACCTGGCTCGAAGCCGTGCACGACTCCCTTGACCTCGTGCTCTGAGTAAGCGACGTACGACACGACGTCATACTTCTTGCCACCGATGTATAGGCTCTGCAGGTTTCTAAGCTCGTTGGCAGCGTCTTGCGTAGGCGTGCTCACCAGGATGATGTTTGACGTCCACTTGGGGCGAACTATGGCGTCTTGGAGGTTCTTTATTCCGCTGGGACAGGCCCTGGCGATGGCTTGTGTGAGTTGGGCACCGTGAAGGAGCTCAGCTGTAGCCCCTTGTTCGGTCGAATGATAATTTTGAAGTCTTCCTTGGGCAGGTTCGGGGTTCTTCTCTTGAAAGCGACGTTGAATCTCGGCGCCGTCTTCTCCGCCGGGGCGGCCAACGTGGCTCCGCTTTCAGCTGTAGCTTTCGCCTTGAGTTCTTTTTTAAGCGCTTGCTTTGTTCTCCTGCTTACGGCTTGATTCCATGATGGGTCGTAGGGCTCGTTTCTGCGTGGCTCGGTGCTCTGCGGGTACATGTTGGTGCCGATCTCCGCGGCGTGGGTTTCTCTGGCGTCGTTCTGTTCAACGTGGTTCACAGCACCAGAGGTTTCGGTCTCCATCTCTTCAGTTCTTGAAGTCGATGGCTCGTCGTTCTTGTCTCTTTGAAACGGCTTCATTGTAGCACCGCGGCTGTCGTGGCGTCGGCGCGGGGAGCCTCCGCACTTGGTCGGCAGCCGGGCGGCTTTGGCGTTGGTCCAAGGAGACGATTCCGGCGTTCTCTTCTTGTTCCCGAAAAGGCGTCGAAAAATCCTCTTGGCATAAAATAATTGGTTGGGTGTTATCCCAAGGTCCTAATCAGGTCATCTACTCAAAAATTTCGGGTGGATGGGGATTATTTAAGGCGATTCCTGTGGATGGAGCGGGAGCGTGCAGAAGAGCCCACACAACCAACGTCCACGTCACCGTGGAGCCACAACCACCGTGGAGCCACAAAAAGACGCAGCGTATGTACAAGCTTCGTCGTCGTTGGTGGATACACTTGATGCTACGCTCCACTGTCAACATCTTTTGTTTCTAGTTATGATAACCGTCACTCAGAGTTCTTATAGCTGGCTATTGCTCACCTTAGCAATCAAGGTTGGCGCGTGGCTCCATGCGTTGGGTGCGTAAGGAGTGCAGGAATAAAGTATAAATTTGTGCGAAAATGTGAAACCGAATTTATAAATATGGTGAATACTGGTGATACGTATAGAATTTCCGTGACAAGTTACCGTTTTTGGTGTTATATTTCATGGAGCCATACGTTTCGGGGCAATCATCTAAGAAATGTTCTTTAGTAAGTCGTTTATGTTAGAAATTGATGCCGGCAAATCGTTTCACTCATTTCGTGTTTTAAGAATGGATAAATCAAAATTTGGTCTTACGAAAATGAGCAACACTGAATTGATGCTGATGGTACCTACAATAGTATATATATATAAAGGATGGGTCAGAAATCCCTCTCTGTATTTTAATTGTAATGATATAATTTGCTGAACAGCGATTAACGTGATAATTTGTACGAGATGAAAAGAGAAAAGGGCTAAATGGAGCCCTACATTTCCTTGAGCACCACTTTTCAGAGTAGTTAACCTGAAGGAAGAACTGACTGCTTGGTAAAGCAGACATTGCGTTTGGGCGGTAATAGGCGCCAGGGTCCCGGAAGAACATAAATTTTCATGCGTTGGTCGTATGATGCTTTGTGGAGGAGCTGCTTACCTAAGAAGCTAAAGCACACAAACGACCATGGTAACCACTAATGAGGCAACATTATTAGTAATGTGGTTTACGAGTGTTTAAATAAATGTTGGCGTACGTTGCACGCATAAACGTACGTGCAGGTGGGTCTAGGCATAAACGCATACGTGCTTGCATGTGAGCGTCTACGTGTGAGCACGTGATGTTTTTGAAGACGATATTCTTTTCTGGGATACGTAAACGCGAACATTTTTGTCTGTGTGTGTGTCTGTCGGTCTCTTGGTTTAGCCACTCCGCCAAGATATAAAAGAATTCAGAAAGGAGATGTTTATATAGGCAAAACGATATTAGATGTGGTGAGATAAGATGGTTTATTTCGTCATTTAAATTGCACAAGTCGTCTGGACTGCCATAGCCAAGTAGTGCTTGAGTGGGAGAGCTTGGCACTCAACCTTTCAAAACTACTAAATCTTTTGCCGAACTTATACTTGTCAAGATTGTCGAGCAAAACCAAAACATTAATATTCATATTTGAGGCAAAACAGCAATTCACAACTGGTACTAGGCTGTGTTTATTATTTTGAAAGTATATGTGGGCTTGATGGCAGCAGTAGGAAATAAAAAATATGCAATGAAAAATAGCAGCATCTCCACTCCGTGGATGATGGTGAGGGTGTGTAGTATGGGGACTCGGAATGACATCCAAGTTGTGCCCCGACCGCCTTGAGTTGCACCTTGATTATTGTCTAAGGAAATTGCAACTCAAGGCTCAAATCGCCTTTCGCTTGATTTTCGCTTGTTGGTGGTGTGCGCACGGATGGACGCGGACGGACAATGCGAGGTCCAAAGGTACTCCGCACCATACAGGCGAGGGAGTAAGCCGTTTTACTCTCGCGTACGACCTCACGGTCGTAGCCGAATGGGTAAGACAACTGGCACTAACTCTGTCTGGTCTACCAGACACAGGTTCGAATCCTGCCGGTGCATGTGTGATTTTTTGCGATTGTAAATGCTATGCGCACGGACACGGACGGACATTGCGCGGTCCTAAGGTACTGCGCACCTAAAACAAGATTTCTCCCAAATACAAAATAGGTTCCGCCCGAGCCTAGATTATATGGCTGCATTCCAAGCAGTCCATCAGTAACGAAAGGTTCCATGAGATGGCGCGCGAGCAGTGGAACGCGGGAAAATTGAATTCACCATTGCAAACCTCCATTGCGAATTCATTGTGGGAAAAGGGAGAGAGCGGAGGCATTTACTTGGCATGGGTGGTAAAAGACTTCCGTATTTCGACGGCATTTCCAGTGAAGTAAGCAGATATGAGGCCTGTTTTATTCTTTACTTGCAATCCCAGCAGTGTTATGTGTTTGAAGGACTGGCTTTATCCACCCGCAGCCACAGCCAAGCAGAAGTTTGCCTCCCTGTCGGACTTTGCTCTCGCCACTGGCGTCCACCTGCGAATATAAACTTCTCCCGACTTGACACCACCCTTCCCACCCGCCCCCACTAAGGCGGAGTCGCCATCCTTATGTTAATAAAGCTTCATTCATTCATTCATTCATTCATTCATTCTTCAATACGTAGGCACGGCTTGGCATATCTATGTGTGTATGAACCTACGCATGTTCGTCCAAGCGTATACGCTGTACTACTAATGCATTTGAAGCACTAGAATAGTGGACGCCATGCGAACGTGGGGATTAGCATGCTGAAATGTCATGGATGGTCGCACGGCTGTTTCAGTTGCATTTGCAAATACAAATGGTAGCCGGGTACTCTGCACAAAAAAATATGAGAACAGGGAGGTTTTTTTTTACTCTCAAGGACGCCGACCAAAAAAGGCCTTGACCCCTTTCTGGTACCCAATTAAATATTTTATTCTGCGTTAACTGATGCGAGATGTGAGTGGGTACAGTCAATAAAGCAACCCCAACGAATAAACCAACCACATAGAACCGACCACGTCGTTGCTTCGCTCTAACCACTAGTTTGTTGTGTCACGTACATCCCTCTTGATGGGAGAATTGGGAAAGGTGGCTTGTAGGAATAATCGCTAACCAGGGGAAGGGTGGAATGTTGGGCCGTCTTTCGGCTTCCCCTACGTCTCCTGGCGAACCACGCAGTCAGGGTTGGTAAACTGCTCAGGGTACCAACACGCGCAATCTTCATTTACTACTTCCCGTGATCTTTCACTATTGTTAGCGGGGCACGTTCGCTCCATTGGCTGCATGAAAAATGCAGCGAGTGGGCGCGTAGTTTGACCACGCGGAAGCGCTGTGGTAATGTTTGGTTTGTTTTTGGAAGCCAAACAGGGCTGGGAAAACTTTCCGCATGCGTGACACGACACGCGAAATGAGCCGCTCGCCGAAATGACTTTCGGAGAGAGACGAGTGTGTGTTGAACCTTATAGCTCCCCATGGTGGGGCGACGCGCGCAACGAAGCGAAGAGCAAGAGCAACAATGACAGTTTCCTAACTGGCCACTCGGGAAACATTGCACCTTTGTCCTGTAGCATGAGACGAAGGGACGCAGAGGAGATTGAGGCAGACGCCAAAAGAAAAAATGAAAGTTCTATTAGCGAAAGGGGTCGCACAGCAACAGTGCTGGCAGTAATGTAGCATGACCGAGACAACAAAATATTCAGGAAAACTACGTTCGCGTGACAGCGCGTCATTTCACAAAAAAACTCCCACCTCCCCTCGCGGGGACCCCTGTGTAGATGCGACGCATAGGGGGCTCACGTTGCAGCGTTGGAAAGCGGAGGAACGGCGCTGGAACGATGGAACAGAGCGGCGCAGGCACCGCGTTTTACAGCGCGCATAATGGTGAGGGGACGCGCCGGCGCCAGTGCGCCTGCCGCGGCTATGACGCAACACAATCCAACACAATCCACTTTAATCCAATCCAATCCAAATCCAATCCAATCCAATCCAAGCCAAGCCAAGCCAAGCCAAGCCAAGCCAAGCCAATCCAATCGAATCCAATCCTATGCCCCTCGCTAGAGAGTGTTCGCTATCGGAGAGGAGAGGGGGTGAGCGGCAGAGAGCGCAGCTCGCGCGGCAAGGAGAATGGGGGAGGGGCGGACGCCAACGACGACGACGCCGACGCCGGATGCAGGGACAAGGCGGTTGAATGAGATGCCTTCGCATCTAAAACTAAGGGTCTAGGGATTGCAAAAAAGTTGTTCGCTGCCCTTTTTTATCCAAATTTGAGGACAAAATTTTGTAGGGCGCTTTCAATATGTCTTCCATGTAGGTCCTCTAAACAACAAAGGCTCCATTTTTAGAAAGGCTGATTGGGCATTTCTCTAGTTTCTTACATAGCCTATCAAATATTGAAACTTTATTTGTTGATGCACCACTGCAGAATGGACATGCAAGGCTAGAACAAGTGGGTGGCACCTGCATAACGGCAGTCGCTACGGTGGCTCAGTGGCTGAGGCGTTTCGTGTGCTGAGCCCAAATGACGCGGGTTCGATCCCGGCCGCGGTGGCGGCTTCTTAAATGGAGGCGAAAAGCCAAAATGACTGTGTGTCGAGATTTCCGTGCACGTCAACCATCCCTAGGGGGTCATATTTAATCCGGAGGCTTCCACTACGGCGGCCGCATAGCCCAGGCGTAGCTTCGGCACGTTAAACAGCAAAAATGATTTTCTTTGTTCTGCAGAACGGCACACTCACTGTCCGAGGTCTAAGAACACCGAACGTCCAGCTTCATGTGCACGGACGGAAGTTTGTGAGAGAGCCTGTTTCGTGTCGAACTGCAGACGAGACATGACCAGAGGCTCCGAGCAAGGCGAGCAGAAGAACCGCACCTTTATTCAACGGCCGTGCATATATACACTCAAGTGGGAGAGGAGGGTGTGTTCCCTCACCAACATATTACAACCGTGAGACATACCGCGCACGTCACGTGGGCCGTAGATATGAGACCCGCGCGCACCAGATATGATACATCCCCCTTTCTTTCGAGGTAAAATAGAAACAAAACATTGGGAGCGATGTTTAGGAAACCTGCACAAAGTTTCGATCATATGCAAGTCTGTGCGGTGGCCTTCGTTCTCTGTTTGACCTTCTTGGCACAGGTTCTTGGTGCTGAGGAACGCCTGCAGGAACGTTGAAGGAGGCAGGAATGCTATTCGTTGGGGCCGGTGACATTGCTGGATCATTGCTACGAGGTGCTGAACTAGAACCTTGAGCTGTTTCTTGGTTCAGGACCTCATCGGGCTCATAAAGGCTTCTTTGTCGAAACGCCTCTTTCGTAGGCAGCAGATGCCGCCGATTGCGCCGCATGATTGTTCCGTCTTCGGTGACTACGTTGTATGACCTGGGGTATCCTGACGCTTGAACGACTTGAGCTTTAATAGCCCATGCCCCCTTTTTGATGCGAACCGTGTCTCCAGGGTTGAGCGGTGGTAGTTGCCGAATGGAACGGTCGGTCTGGCGATGCTTCTGTACGCTGCTATTTGGACACGGCCGGACGTCGGGCAACGTTGTCCTCTGGGCCAATGACGGCATGAACTTACTGAAATAATTCACGACACCCAGCATTCTCTGTACCCAAAGCGACGTTAAGCGACGTGCATTAATGCTGGCTGATACTTTCACCGATGCCGTTGATTAGAAAAAACAGAGCGGTGTGGCATAAACAGGAAGCATAGGGCATCTGAGCGCCCATCATTGTGGCAAGCCATTTGTAAAGTTTCCCCCAATACGCTCCCAACGAAGAATGTGAAAGTGAGCAGTTCTGAATTTGGGATAAGTATAAAAGAACACATTTGCACCTCAGAGAGTGTGGTGTACAGGCTTTAATATTGCGCATGCGGCAGCAGGTGCATTTCCAAAACGAGACATTATTCCGCTTGAGGGTTTATCGTCGTACGTTCTATGTCACATCACTTCCCCTTCTGCCATGGTCAAGGCCCCTTCGTATTGTCGAATACCCTTTCGAACACGCTAATTTTGTTCTGCTCCAGTCCTCCTTTCTTCAGTAATCTTGATTGGCTATCGAAAAAACTATTTTTTTTCTACATATTGCAAATTGTCATGCACCTAATCAATGAGATGGCAGGGGAATTCAGCGTCTAAACATTGGCTGCGAGCCTGCTTGCTTGGCTGCAAATGTCGTCGAGAGCCGATATCTGTCGCACCTTCGGCTTAAAACCTCCTCCTATGTACCCCTCGCACCGATCACTATTTACCCTACCTCTTGACTACGCCCATCATAAATGCACTGGAGGTGGCCTCAGTTCGGTTGAATTTTCCCAAGTTCCTGATGCTCGCTCGCTGTTTGTGGTTTCTGGTGGGCTGGCAGCAGCTGGAGCCGACAATTGCATTGTTTATTTTATCTCGTCTATGACAACGTTCTTAACACGTTGTTTCTTTTTCTTTTGCTATCGCAGAAGCCAACCCAATGTGCATTCCTCACTAAATTTGAAACACTGGTACAGCCAGTTGAGAACTTACATTTTGCCTTATATATGTGTAAGACGCTCTTAGCGCTGAATAATGTGGACATGCATGATCTGTCCCTCTTCCTCCCCTGTCAACATAGGGTCGCCACCTCACAAGCAGAAAAAAAACAACTCTCTGCTACAGCATGCAGTGGTGAGGTTCAAGAGCTTATTGGAGTTCAATGGCGTTGCTCTGCAAAGGTCACTACCCCTTTCTACTTTCTGACAACGACCTTTAGGTGCAAAATTGTTGGCTGACCGACGGGAGTTTCAATTCGTAGAACCTTGTCCAGTTTATGTTGTATAAGATAAACCGCGTATGGCTAAGGCACTGACCGGCCTTATATTCTCGTGGTAGCCAGATGCTGTAGGGGCATCGGTCAAACACTGAGAAAACAATGAAGGAAACACATGAGACCAAATGAACGTAGCATGAAAATAAGTCCCATTTTTGCATGTGTAGGGTCGTGTGTGTATTACAAGGGTGGAGTGTTTTCCGGCAGTAAACCGAAAAAAAAACGTCTATTTTTAAATCCATGTGAATCTTTCAGAACCTTTGGTTTTGGCTCGGTTAAGAACATAACTTCACGCTAGTACAGGGAAAGTCCGTTAGTTCGTACTTTAATTGTTCGAATTCATGGAATCGACTGCATGATTTGGTCTGGTCAAACCTCCAAAGAAGTCTACTTCAATGAGCCCCGTAATTCGAAGCCGAGCAGCCTCCGCCATGAGTAATTCCAATTACGCGCCACCGCGCCGGTGCATTGGCGCCTAGAACACGGCCAGAGAAACGCACCCTGTGTTTGCACACAAGGCTGCATAGAATGAGGAAGGCAGAAAGGGTAAAAACCAATCGAAATCCCGAATGGCGGGTGTTTGGGGAAGATGCCATTGCTGCGAGCTACGTCTCAGATAATGAATGGCAGCCTACCGTTCTCGGTAACCTCAAGAAGACGAGATGTGGCCAACGCACGTTTGGCTACGTTAAGGATTTCCTGAGCAAGCGCATGGCGGTCATACAGATTGCAGGAAAGAAGTCGGACCCGATAGAACTGGGAGACTGCGGCACCCCACAGGGTTCCGTCCTGTTGCCCCTGCTATTCAACCTGGCTCTCCTCCCGCTGCCAAATCTACTCAAATATATCGACGGCGTGGACCACGTGTTCTACGCCGACGACATCACGGTGTGGACGAGTCGCGCGGGATCCGAAACCTGGACGGAGGAGGTCCTGCAGAAGGCGGCAACGACGGTCCACGAATACGCCAAGACCTGCGGGTTGTGCTGCGCACCCCAGAAGTCGGAGCTCAATAACCTGCAGCCTAGAAGATACAAGAACGATGCAGAGCCGAATGTGGTCGTTACCATCGACGACGTAGACATCAAGCCCACGCAGCAGCTGCGCATCCTCGGTCTCTTGTTACAACGAGACAGCAAGCGGCCGCGGCCATTGCTAAGATCAAGATGGCCTCCGAACAAGTCACCGGAATGATCCGACTCGTTGCGAACCGGAACAGAGGACTTAAAGAAGACGACGCCTTCCGCCTGGTCAGAGCGTTCATCGTGTCTCGCATCACTACTCGGCCCCGTATCTCCAGCTAACGAAGGCGAAAAGGAACACGCTAGACACGATCGTAAGGAAAGCCACAAGACGGCTATGGGCCTGCCCAAGTACTCGTCTACGCAGAAGCTGCTGGATATGGGGGTACATAATACGGTAGACGAGCTCATAGAGGCTCATCGGTCTAACCAGAGAGTGCGACTGAGCCAGACTAAACACGGCCGAGCAGTCTTCCGGAAGATTGGTTGGCCCATCGAACCACAGATACCCAAGCACCCTCTTCCTCCGCCGTGGAGGGAAGCGCTCAAGACCAAGCCCCTGCCGCGCAATATGGAGGCACACAGGAACGACGAGAGGCGTGCCGCGCGGGCACTCGCCCGGCAGCTGGAAGCAGATCCCCGGGTCCTCTACGTGGACGCCTCACTTCCCCAGCACAGCAGGAAAGCAGTGGCCGCCGTCACGACCATCGACAAGCTGATGACCAGCGCGTCGCTACGGACGACAGACGCCAGCCAAGCAGAAGAGGTGGCCATCGCTTTCGCCCTCACGCACGGAGACGTGCCTACGATCGTCACAGATTCCAAGACGGCTTACGGCAACTACCGCAAGGGGATCGTCTCCCACGCGGCCCTAGCAATTCTCGCAAAGCGCAGCCCACCGGGACGACACGTGAGCTCGTGTGGGTTCCGGCACACTCGACAGTGGAAGGCAACGCCCTCGCCGACTACTACGCCCGCGAACTAGCAGACCGGGCCGAGGACGAGTTGGAGCTACCGCACCCAGTTACGAGCTACCGCGAGACTACCGGGTTGTACAGGAGCGCCAGGTGCAGGCTTCCCGTGCCGCACCAGCAACTCGACCGCAAGCAACAAACAATAGTGCGCCGCGCACAAGCGGGGTCAATGGCGCACCCAGCTTTATTGAACAAGATGTTCCCGGCAGAACACGACCCATCTGCCCGTTCCGCAAAAAGATTGAAGGCACCCTGCCGCACATACTGGCGGAGTGTACTCAGCTCAAGAATCCCCTACCTACCCACCCCCTTCCTCTTACCCCCCTACCCGAGCGATGGGAGATCTTGATGTCCAGCCCCGACCTGTCGACGCAGCAAGAGCTCGCGTCCAGGGGCCAGGAGCTACTGGACTCATATGGGACTCGTGAATAGGGTTCCACCCCGTCTGACACCTACGAGCGTCACCTGAAATGGGCTCAGCGAAAGTTGTTTCTCTCTCTCTCTCTCTCTCTCTACCATTGCCTCTGAAGAAGAACGTTTATGGCAGCTGCATCTTACCGGTACTCACCTACGGGGCGGAAGCTTGGAGCCTCACTAAGAGGGTTTAACTTAAATTGTGGATGACTCAGCGAGTAATTGAACGGAAGATGGTAGGTGTAACAGTAAGGGACAAGAAGAGAGCGGAGTGGGTCAGGGAACAAACTCGTGTTAAGGACATATTAGTAGAAATTGAGAAGAAGAAATGGACATGGGCAGGGCATATCATGCAAAGGCAATATAACCATTGGTCATTAAGGATAACAGAGTGGATCCCAAGAGAAGGCAAGCGTGGCAGGGGGCGGCACAGAGGTAGATGGGCAGATGAGATAAAGAAGTATGCGGGGATAAATTGGTCACAGTTAACACAGGACCAGGGTCATCATCATCATCATCATCATCATCAGCCTATCTACGCCCACTGCAGGGCAAAGGCCTCTCCCATTATTCTCCAATTACCTCGGTCCTGTGCCAACTGTGACCAATTTATCCCCGCAAGCTTCTTAATATCATCTGCCCATATAACCATATACACCCGAACAGCTGGGCTCTACAGCTGAATTGCACCAACTTCGCCAAGAGGATGCCCAACTCTGCCGTCAAGTGGCAGCACAAGAGGCCAAACTTGCCGCCCAAGACGCCAGCATCCTTGCCATTAACGCCAAGCTAGAGAGACTCCTCGCTCTTCACCAGCAGGACCACTCTATCCCCCTGAACTCGCACTCTACCAACGGCCCCCAAGTCACAGCAAACCCCACCAGCCCAGAGATGGAGACAGAGAGCACCGAGCAATCAAGCACCCGGCCCGCAGCAGTTCGAGATCCAAGAAATAGCAGGGACATTGAGCCCAATCCCAAGCGCCGGGCCTTGGAGCTCTCCAAAGAAAGGCGCATCGCCGCCCGACTAGATCAACAAAGCGATCGGCAGGACCGCTTCGGCCAGAATCTCTCGGCCCTGCATACGCACCTGGGAACCCTCGAGACCAACTGCCAGCAACTAGTGCACTCGGTTAAAAATATCCAAGCTCTGCTAACACAACTTCAAGTGAGGCTACTACCATCGCACGGCGCAACTACTTCATTCACGCACCTGCAACCCCAGAGCCATCCATAATGCCATCTCTAACTCGCCCGCGTCCGCTCCGAATATGGCAATGGAACGCCAATGGCCTTCACTACAAGAGGCATACGCAACAACAACACATACAACAGCTTGCTCCAGATGCCACGCCAGATCTACTACTCCTGCAAGAGACACACAGCGAACGCCCTGACCATTCCCGGCTACTGCTGCCACTTTCGCCCCCAAGTGCCCGGGGCGAGAGTGATGTCACGGCTCAGGATGAGTATCCTGGTCCGAACGGAATCACTTGCATCGAGCATCCCAACGTCACCCCATCCAATAGAACATGCCATTGTTGAGGTGGTGCTGGGCCGCAAAAGCCGCAAGGCCAGCATCTACGTCGTCACAGTTTACAGCAACCCACGCCACTATCGTCAGCGCTTTCGAGAATTCCTAAGGCGCATTCTCCACATTGCGGGCGACAGTGCCATACTGGTAGCAGGTGATTCTAACGCTCGGCATCACGCCTGGGGCTACACTCGCACCACAGCTAAAGGAAGATCCCTGCACGACGAGGCCAACGAAGCAGGCTTCCTCCTACTTAATGACACGCAGATTCATACTCGCACAGGAACATCAGTGCAAAGGGACACTAACCCGGATCTCACATTTCATCGCCCGGCCCCCAACAGTCCACCTGCCCAATGGGAACACACGGGGACGTCACTGGGCAGCGACCACTACATACTCGAGATCACTCTGCAAACCGGCTGTGTAATACCCTCCCAACGACCTAGGGCTCAATACCTCACGAACTGGGAAGCCTTCCGGAGGACGGTAGCTCAACAGCCGGATCTCAACGGGAGTAGCGACATCCGGGATATAGCCGAGTGGTCGCGCCTGCTTCTCCAGACCACACAGCAAACAACGCGGGCCGTCGACGTGCCCGCTCCGGCAGATAGGCTTGACAACCACCTTGCACGCATGATCGAAGCTCGCCAGTCGCTACAGCGCAGGTGGAAGAATCACCGTCACAGTCGCAATCTTCGCAAGCGCATTGCCCAGCTCAATCGGGACATCGAAAAGTATTGTGTACCACGCTATGCCGGCAACAATGGCATGACGTCTGCCAACAGGCCGGCGGGCAACTCCACGTCGGACGTACGTGGCACTTACTTCGATACCTCCTCGACCCCACGAAATCTAAGACTGCGCAAAGGACTCACCTTCACCGCACACTGCACCAAGCACTGCAAGCGAATGGAACTCAGGAGACTATCCGCCACCTTCAGGAGAAATATCTCCCGACCACCCCTGCAGTGGCGATGCCCTCTTACACCGGGACACCGAACCATATATTGGACGCGGACATCGAGGTGTGGGAGGTGCGTCACGTTCTCCAAACCGTTAACGTCACCTCGGCGGCAGGGCCCGACGGGGTCTTCTAACAAAGAGCTCCGCAATCTTCCCGACGCATCACTAGAGCAGCTCACGCGATACTTCAACCGTTGCTGGAGAGCGGGATACCTTCCGCAAAGCTGGAGGGCCTCGAAAACAGTCATCTATTCCCAAACCTGGCAAGCCACCCCACATTGACAACCTCCGGCCGATTTCGCTTACGTCTTGTGTGGGAAAATGTCTCGAACACGTACTACTGAACCGCTGGAATCACTACCTCGAGTCCAATCACCTCTACCCACACACTATGACTGGCTTTCGCCATGGCCTCAGCACCCAAGACGCCATGCTCCTCATCAAAAGAGACATTTACGACCAACCCACAGCGGACAGCAAGGCGATCCTTGGGCTAGACCTGCAGGGGGCTTTTGACAATGTGAGACATGTCTCCATCCTCCAGCAGATCTCGGCCCTCAACATGGGGGAACGGACCCACGCCTACGTTCGAGCCTTCCTATCGGATCGCACCGTCACCCTCCACGCAGGAGACATGCAACTCCCGTCCAAACAACAGGGCAGCGTTGGCACGCCACAGGGGGCGGTCATTTCGCCGTTCCTTTTCAACATAGTGATGTTCAAAGTCGCCGCAGCCCTGGACACCGTCCCGGAGGCGCGCTACAACATATACGCGGACGATATCACCATATGGGCTGCGCGTGGCAGCGACGGACACATTGAGGACACGCTGCAACGCGCGGTGCAAGCTGTGGAGACCAGCCTCACGGACACGGGCCTCAAATGCTCGCCGGCCAAATCGGAGTTGCTCATCATCACCCCTCGGCGCCCCCGTTCCTCGGGCCCGCCCGACATCAACCTCTACACGGCAGACGGCAACAACATTCGCAAAGTCGACCGCATCCGAGTACTGGGCATGCACATCCAAGCTAACGGAGCCAATTCTTTCACTGTGCAAAGGCTCCTGGGCAAGATCGCCGCCGCCATGACGCTCATCCGCAAAGTAGCCACTCGCCACGCGGGAATGCCGGAGGCCAGCGTACTTCGACTGGTCCAGGCGTTCGTCGTTAGCCACATTGCCTACATAGCAGCCTACCACAATCGGACGCAGACGGAAACGCAACGTCTAGATGCAGCCCTTCGCCGGGCATACCGAGAGGCCCTCGGTCTCTACCGGTGCGCCCGGACGGACCGCCTCGACGCCCTGGGGGTCCACAACACGATTGCTGAAATTGCAGAAGCCCAGCGAGTCAATCAACTGCACCGCCTCTCCAACACGCTCACGGGCCGCTACATACTTGACAGAGCGGGCCTGCGCCCTATCCGTGCCCTGCCACCAGAAGTGCAATCCCTTCCCTCGCCCTTTGCCCGACGCCTCAGTGTTGCACCCCTGCCCAAGAACATGCACCCCGGAATTCACGACGCACGACGCCAGGCTCGCGCGCGAGCTCTGGACAAGCTCTACACCAACGACACAGGAGCCCGCTACGTAGACGCCGCCGCCTACCAAACCCGTCCGGGTTGGTTCGCGGCCGTGGTCGTGACGGCGACCTCGGGAACAATTGCCACAGCGGCTAGCTTTCGTGCCGACACGCCGGCGCAGAGCCGAGGAGATGGCGATCGCCCTGGCAGCCACGGATCCGCACTGCACTGCGATCCTTAGTGATTCTAAGACGGCCATTCGCAACTTTGGAGCCAATACAATCACGTCGCCGACAGCGAGACTTCTCACCAACACCGCCACCCCCAGCAGTCCCGTGCACCTCATCTGGTTCCCAGCCCACTTGGACCACGCCCTGACTAGGGACAGAGCCCACAACCGCAACGTCGATGCGGACCGGGCCGCCCGCGATCTAACCAGTCAGGCATCCCCTCGGGCGAGGTCCCCCAGGCCACTAATAGGCCCTGGGTCGGAACTGCTGGACCCTTCGGAGACACGGCTAGAATCACCCACCCCGCTCGAAGACTACGGTTCTATACTGCGCTGCTACAGGGACTGCAGGCGTCGCCTCCCAGCTCCCCACCCAAGACTCACCTGCAGTGAAGGAGTGTTATTGCGCCTGATACAAACGGACTCAGTGCTCACCCCTGTGTTGGGCCAACATGTGGCTCCGGAAGTGTATCCCAGTGCAGTGTGTGCTGTGTGTTGTGCCGCGCGTGGAACGCTAACCCATATCCTTCAGTGCTTTCCCCAAGACCCCGCACCCTCTAGCCTCCGGCAGCTACCAGCCTTCGTGTGTAGAGCCATCACCTCGTCCGACTACAACACCCAGAAGTTATTCGTCCAGTGCGTCCGGGAGGCCCTGGAGCGGAAGCGGGCAGGCGCGGCGGGTCCCTCGGGGCCGCGCGCCGGCCGCCCGAACTGTGGCTCTTAGTGCCGGCCCGGGCGTCGCCATTAGGCGCCACCGGACCGTTTTCTGTTTTCAATAAAGTTTTCTCTCTCTCTGCCTTCTCTAGGGATCCACTCTGTTACCCTTAAAGGGGCACTGACACAAAAATTTTGCATCTTGTTTTTTTTTGTTGCGATAAGTAGCTAGTGACCTACTTATCACCTGTGGAAACCTCAGCGTGCAACCGTTGCCTAATTAGAGGCATTTTCAGTGCGGTCAGTCGCAGTTTCGGTTGCAGCGGGTGCCGCGAAACGATGGATTTTGTGTGAGCAAAGCTGACCACGTGACCGTCGGAGGGATATCACAGAGCAAAGCTGCCGTAGCCCTGTCGAATCCGTGTCGCCGGCAGTTTCTGCCAATGCACCCACATACTGATCTCGTGAGCCGCTTAATTAAAAAGCGACCGTGGACGTGACGCAGGCGCTGCGAGTGCAAATTCTGCCGCGGCTAGAGAACGACGCGCGCTGGGAGCAGCCGGGCGGTCTGCCTACAGATGTGTTCGGCTTAGCACTGCGGTGGATATTCGATTGCCGCTCTCGTAAGCGGTGCAGATGACAATTTTTAATGCAACCCCCAATCGCATCATTAACTCCTTTCTCATATAAACTGCCGTGGTTGGGACTTGGGTGCAATTTCGTGCAGCTGTAACAATAAGCTATCACTCGAGCTACCGGCGCCGGCCTGGGCCACTTCCATTTCCTCGTCCATTTCTTCTTCTTAATCTCTAATAATATGTTTTTAACACGTGTTTGTTCCCTGACCCACTCCGGTTTCTTCTTGTCCCTTAATGTTACACCTATCGTTTTACGCTCCATTGCCCGCTGAGTCGTTCTCAATTTAAGTTGAAACCTCTTAGTGAGCCTCCAAGTTTCTGCCCCGTAGGTGAGTACCGGTAAGATGCAGCTGTCATACACTTTCTTCTTCAGCGACAATGGTAGGGTGCTATTCACTATTTGAGAATGCCTGCCATATGCACCCCACCCCATTCTGACCCTTCTAATTATCTCTACCTCATGGTTGGGATCTGGGGTCACGACTTGGCCTAAGTAGATATATTCGCTTACCACTTCCACTGCCTCGCCGCCTATCTCAAACCGCTGTGCTGTCCCGAGGTTATTGATCATTACTTTAGTTTTCTGCATATTAATTTTCAGGCCCACGGTTCTACTCTGTTCGTCCAGTGCGGAAAGCATGCTTTGCAATTCGTCCCCCGAGTTACTTAGCAAGGCAACGTCATCAGCAAATCTGAGGTTACTGAGGTATTCTCCATTAACCCTTACTCCCACCTGTTCCCAATCGAATGTTCTGAATAATTCTCTTAAACATGCTGTGAATAACATCGGAGAGATGGTGTCTCCTTGTCTTACGCCATTCCTTATAAATATTTTACTGCTCTCTTTATGGAGGATAGTGGTATCTGTGGACCCATTGTAAATATAATCTAGTACTCTTACATAATGCTCGTGTACACCCTGGTTCCGTAACGTCTGAATGACTGCTGAGGTTGCTACCGAGTTAAATGCTTTCTCGTAATCTATGAAGGATATATTGAGACGTTCAGTATTCTCCGCGCTTCTGAGCACTACGCACTTCATCAACTTAAAACAAATCTACATATAAAAAACCTATCTAACTCTGGCGACTCCCTAGTCAATTTGTGGCAGTATTTCTAGAACGTTACGGGAGCTTGTCTGTGCGATTCGCGGCCGCTGACTGGAGACACTGTGAAGAAACATGACTGGGAGATTGTAGCGAATCTATGAAGGCTATATATAGGGGTTCAGTATACTCAGCGCACTTCTCTATCGCCTGATTGATCGTGTGAATATGGTCCATTGATGAATAACCTTTACGGAACCCTGCTTGTTCTTCAGGTTGACTGAAATCTAAGGTTGCAGAAATTCTGTTAGCGATTACCTTGGTAAGTACCTTGTAGACGACTGACAGTAAGCTGATCGGCCTGTAATTTTTTAAGTGCTTCATGTCGCCTTTCTTATGGATTAGGATGATGTTCGCGTTCTTCCAAGATTCCGGTACCATTGCGGTCATTAGGCATTGCGTATACAGGTTTGCCAGTTTTTCAAGTACAATTTCTCCGCCATCCTTCAAGAGGTCTGCTGTTATCTGATCCTCACCAGGTGCTTTGCCCCTTTTCATTTCTTTCAAAGCCTTCCTTACTTCTTCGGTCGTTACTGGTGGGATGTCTATCTCCTCTGAGCTACTGTCTCGTTCGGCATTATCCTGGATGTCCCGGCTACTGTACAGATCCCTGTAGAACGCCTCGGCCACTGTGACTATTTTATCCCTGGGTAATTGGAGAATAATGGGAGAGGCCTTTGCCCTGAAGTGGGCGCAGATAGGCTGGTGGTGATGATGATGATGATGATAAAATAAAGTGCGTTAGGCCATGCTGTGCGTGCACACCGCTACACCTCCACGCCTTCCCCCTCCACTCGTGCGCGCATAAAAGGGCTACCTGTAATGTGCGCGTGCTCAAAACGGTTAGCACCGGCCAAAACGTTGCTGAGAAAGCCCTTCATGGTGCTGGAGTCTCTGACTATGGCACCTTCTTCTGCATACAAAAATTTTATAATCTATCCATTGCCTAATAAAATCCTTTTCTGATTCGGATTCTGATTCTGATCTGAGTCTGGACGGTTAAAACGCCGGCCAAAACATCACTCCAAGAGCCCTAAAAGGGAAACAAGACACTAGCTCTGGGAGGCTATTCTAGAAGGCTTGAGATTGATCGGAACTCGGGAAAAACGAGCTGTAGCGACGTCCACGTAACGTAATGATAATATGTGGAGTTTAAGCGCTTTAAAAATGCTAGTCATGCTATTTGCTGATTATTGGGGTGTCTTAACCGGTCCACGGCAGCGCGTTCCAAGGAGGCGCGTCTGAGGCGTGGTGCATCTTTCACTGCATTCTCTCGCTCAACTGCTGGACTGGTGGCCACTGGGGGCAAGCCAATCCAACTACATTACTTAATCGCCCTTTTGTTTTTATTAACGCGATAGCGCCATTAGGCTGATTTTTCTATTTCCTCGTGGCTGCTAGCCTTCCGCTATCAGCTCTGCTCATCAATTGTCCACAGAAATACGTCATCGCTGCCAGCCGGAAGCTACGACTGAAGCAGCAAGATTTGAGGGCTAGCCTGAATTGGGGCAACTGAAGTGTGGAAAGGAGGACAATAACACTACGGCGGAGAAGAAAGAAAGGACGCGAACTTTCAGCAGGTCCCGCACCTGCGCAGTGGAGTTCATTAAACGTCCAGTCGGTGGTAGCATAACCGACAGACACGGTCACCAGCCATGCCCACAACTGACGCCACCACATCAAAGCGTCTTTCCACCGGAAGATAAAAATAATATCCCGGTAATTTATGAGCCGAATCTACACCTGGGCTAAGAGGCACGCCGTAGTGGAAGTTTCCCGAATAATTTCGACCAACTGGCGATCTTTACCGTTCGCCGAAGTGTCGACACACGAGTGTTTCAGCTTTCTGCTTCCATTAGAAAGACGGCTTCCGGGGCCGCGAATCGAACCCACGACCTTCGGCTCCTCCCCTGATAAATGTGGCCTCATTACGAGCAACCATTGTGCAATATTTCATCCTGGAAGCAGTCGGCCGTTTTTCCTGCCATGAACGACGGTTTTCCCACTGACTTAGGTAACTAATGCTCTTGCATCTACCACCCTCTGATGCAAGCTAACAAGTCGTGCCACAGAAGACGTTTTTAAACGGTTTCTATTCGCAGCAACAGTGATAACGCAAAAAGTACTGCTATAAATTCTCCTACAAAAGGATATGCGTTCGCTTTGCTGAGTACAGTAACCACGGAGGCTGGTTCCCCCGCAAGGCGTGCAACAGAGTCATGTGCTGCAATACAGGCCCTCAGCCCAGTTACCATCCTTTGAATAAAATAGGCGATGAATTTCGTAATTCAAGTGCTGGCGGTAGACATGTACCTCTTTGTTTCTCCACAACGGGAGCTGTAGTTTTAAAAAATGCAGGAAATGACGCGTTCGCTTTCAGAGAAGACTACACGGAGCGGTGCATTATCTCCCAGTTCACCCCAAGCCTTCGAATCCAGCGTTGTCAAGGGCTCCCGGGGAGTATAGGCGTTTACTAGTCAGCGCAGCCAAGCGGCGCATGGCGCCTTCTAGGGGCATGTTTGAAGCTATGTCCACGTGCATGCGGCCCTGAATTTAATCCCTCAGAACCCGTTGGTCTCGTAGTGTAGAAGTTCCTCCCCAGCGAAGCAAACATCCTGACCCGGGTTGAAATTCCGTGAGCGCTTTTTTTCATTTTCAAGGGTTTGTCATATTTGAATATTGACATTTGTTATCACGCGTATAATCTATTTATGACATCTTTATGCATTGCAAGTGGGATTTCGGGTATTTTCGTTGCCTTTTGGTTAGTTTCAGCTACTGCTTCTTGTACGTTTTCGCGGGTTTTCCCCTTTTAAGTCGGTTTCGGCCATTCCTGTTGAATATTTTAAATACGAAGCAGCTTACGGTCGAGCCTGTTCCCTCCTACGTTGTGTGGGTGCCGTTGTGCGGCGTCCGCACCCCCACTGCGCATGCCTGGCCAGGCCCCACTGATGATGATTGTGGCAGGATGCCCCAAGGGATTGACCAACCAAAGAATTCATCACGAGATAGCTTCGCGTTCAACCACTGTCGTCATCTTCCCGTAGGAGAACCCTGAGTACCACACCCCCACTGCGCATGCCTGGCCAGGCACCGCTGATGATGATTGTGGCAGGATGCCCCTAGGAATCGGCCAACTAAAGAATCCATCACGAGATAGCTTCGCGTTCAACCACCGTCGTCATCTTCCCGTAGGGGAACCCATAGTAGTATACGAGGTATTCCTCCTCTCCTCTCCGACGCTCCTCTCCCCTCCGGGATTGCCCAATGAATGGCAACACCTGCCGCTCCCCGCGCGATAATGCGAAGCAGCTTGGGGTTAGAGACGCGACGGTAGCCGCTGCATACTCCGCTGGGGGCGCCACTGTAGCTCCGCGGTATAAGTGACGCGCGCGCGCTCAGCTCTCCTCATTCTCCTCCCGCAACGCCGCGATTGAACTGAAAACTAATGGGAAGTTGAGTCCACCCCATGGCTGCTTCGCATACTACTCAGGGTTCCCCTACGGGAAGATGGTGAAATTTTTTTCTACACCGTGGTTTTCCACCATTGCAGGTCCGTTTTGGCTATTATTTGTGTCAGTTCGGGTGGTTTTGTATGCTTTAGGTATGTTTATGCTGTGATATAACCCCCCTAAGCTAGCTCAGGTGACGGCTAGCTGCACTGACGCATATGCGCCTCCCGGGGTGTGATGGTCCTGCCCACTGTGGCGGCAGCCATCTGACCTTTGTATAGCCGCACGTCACTCAGTTCGGCCGGAAATCAACGTGTGGCCCCCGACGACCTCGGTCCCGGTCAAACCGGTACAGACACACGTATGCAGACGTCCGTTATTAGACCGGAGCTTTGGCGGCCCGCGTGCCTACCATAGCGCAATTGACGAGTGTCCCTATGCACAGCAGGTGTCCTGTTATCCGTCTAGCTGCTTCACAGCTCGTTTGCCTCTCGCGTCTACCTAGAAATGCCAATGTAGGTGTCGGTAAGCCCGGTAGGTGGCGAAGCGTGGAGCACTGTGGGACATGTAATCCATGCACGCACGGACTCATGCGGAATCACAGATCGATCGCTACCGCTGTTTCCCAATTTCGGGCTGTTTGATAAGAATGAAGGGATAAATAAGTGCGTCGTTAGAAAACGAAATTTATATCTCATCTCTGACGATAGTACAGTGACTTCCAACATTTCCTTCGAGGACGACGTGAGCCCCCTGCAGTATGGAGGCGGAAATTCGATAAGGCATTCCGTTTCGTATTGTTTTACCCATGGTCATCATATTCAGCGCCGTAGACACGCTTGGTAAGATGAAACCTATTCAAATAAAGCAATTGCAGATAACCGCCGGAATTGTATTAAAACACTTTACTATTGTTGGCGGAAACAGATTTTCACTTCTATCGCGGGCCATCGCCAGCAGTCGTCAAGGTCTTGGTTCTCTGCCTCACTCTTTAAGCTGTGCCTCTCTCAGTCTAGTTTCATGGATATTGTATTGGTCCGAAAATGCCAAAGAATTTCCAACCTCGCTTCTATGCTCGACTCCCCCCCCCCCTCCACCCCCCCCCCCCCAATTGCGAGAGAAGCGGCTGAACGACTAACCTAACCATTGACCTCGAGCACCACATCAAGAGGCAGCATCCAGGTTCACAAAAATAAACGTTCTCGCCAACTGATTCACAGAGTTAGGCTGAGATGTAGACTTGCTCACTCACTCACCCACTGACTCACTGACTCATTCATTCACTCAGTCACTCACTCACTCGCTCGCTCACTCACTCACTCACTCACCCACTCACGAACTCTCTCGCTCGCTCACTCACTCCCTCACTCACTCACTCACTTGCTCGCTCGCTCACTCACTCAGTAACTCGCTCACTCACTCAGTCAATCGCTGGCTCGCTCACTCGTTCACTCACTGGCCCAATCACTCACTCATTCACTCGCTCACTCACTCACTCACTCACTCACTCACTCACTCACTCACTCACTCACTCACTCACTCACTCACTCACTCACTCACTCACTCACTCACTCACTCACTCACTCACTCGTAACTCGATTCTAGATGGCGCTGCACGCGGATGTTCAGACAAGCTGTGCTTTTTCAACGTGACCGGCCTCAACTGGGCGCGCTGATAATGCCAAGCGTGCTCCGCGCGATTGCTCCAGTGTCGGTTCAGGTTTATCGGACGCTGTACTATCACTACTTTGTTAACTATAGCAGCTGGAAACTCGGGAGCAAGCGATCTCGGGCCTTCTGGAATAGCGTCCCTGGAGACGAAAATTTCGGTTCTGCGGGGATTTTTCCTCGTCCGCAAAAGAAAAAAACTTGGACATAAACACCTTTTTTCTTAAATAAATGTTTCTTTTGTCGGTGCAACGACATTGGTCTGTCGCATTCGAACCAGTAATCCAAAAAGGACGGCCCTATTCCACAAAAGGCCAACATGCTGCATTTACGGAATGAGTGATAAAATATTCCGCACTGTATCGGTTCACCGTAAGACTGTGTGTACGTGCTGAAACACTCAATTACCTGAGTGCCACGTCAGAAGCCAGCCTGCAGGCACACGACAGAATGCATACATATGCACGTATACTAATGAACAAGAGTTAACAAACATTTCTTATGCGTACGCATGCCAGCGCTGGACATGCGTCGCATACGTTGGTAGGGTTATTTCTTCTCTGACTGTTTCCCTGTGGAACAAAAAATTGCTACAGAATGGGAAAGGTTAGCCACCGTGGCACTTCCGCCATCTGAGCTACAAACACGTAGGCGGAACGAAATCACTCATTCATGACCTAAACCCGGAAGGAAAATGAGACACGATATGGAGAGGCCTGTGCAGCCCTTCCGCTCGAGGGACGCCCAAAGAACCCGTACACAGTCAGTTACTATAATTAATAAACATATTTGAATTCGACGCTGTAGAAGAATCTTGCTCTGCTGCTTGAATTTCCGCGACTGAAGTAGGTATACCCAGCGGTATCGAAATAATATATATAATTAAGGCGCATTTATTTCTATTCACGAAATACTACTTGCGATTAAGCGGACCATTTTAGGCACAGTGCCGTATGTCTTAAATTAATGCCGAATATTTTTGCCCATGCGGAGAAAGCTCCAGGCACCACCGTTAATTTTAGTAACAGCGGAGTTAGCCAGTTGGTATACGTACGCCAGTAATGAAAAAGTGCAGAAATATTAGGGACACGGATAGGAAGAAACTGAGTCGTCACTTCCTCCTCTTGTGCTTGCACGGAAGTTCAATTTGGTCGGTTTTTCTTTGAGAAGAAGTGTGTCTGTTCCTTCTTCATTCCCTTAAAGTAAAACGGCTAATTTGTTCGGAGGTCTTATACTGAGCTCCCGTGCCCTGTCGGTTACTGACTGCAAGGACGTTTTCCTATGTTTGGCTTGTGTGGCCTTTTTTTGCTTTTTAGGTTTATACTTGTTACCTCGGCTACCTGTAATTGGTGCTCCTGACTTCGCCTAGCCCCTCTATGTGCTGCACAATACCAAGACTGTCCCGCAAACCCAAGTGAATTTCGTTGGTACTAGAATCCACGTGCTTTTGTCAGTAGAAACACGATAACAGCTGAAACTACGGGATGCTTAAAACTATTTATGGGCAGGCGAAAGGCCACTTTGAAGATTTTGTTGATCTGCTCTTGAACGTTTTGTTACCCTTTGTGGCTGCGCCTGTTACCAGTTAACCAGGTCTGTGGACAGCCTCCTGCGAAGTTCATTCCGCTCACTCGCCATCCCCAGGAGCCTTGTGTTGCTCCGCTGTTGAACTTTCGGCTGAGTGTAAGGGCCGCGCCCGCCACTTTTACCAGGTCCCAAGACAGCATCTTCCCAAGGTCGTTCCGCTCGATAGCCATCGCGGGAATTTTCCTTTTGACCTGCTGTTGAACTTTCTGTTCTACATTACGGCCGCGTCCGTCACAGGTTGATCAGAACCCTGGATAGCATTCTGCAAAGCTTGTTCCGGACGCTAGCCATCGCCATGAGTCTCCTGTTGACCTGCCGTTGAATTTTCTCTGGGAGTTTGTGGGCGCTCGTGTCAACACTTGACCGACGTGTGGGAAATCACGCGCCGAAGCTCGCCCTACCCGAAGCTCGCGCCGAAGCTCGCCCTTAACGCCCTACCCATAGCCTCCTCTATGCCCTAGCCATCGCCACGAGCTACCTGTTCTCTTCCGGGGTTAATATTACCTTTTACGTCAGCACGTGCTGAACGTGCGACAGTGGTCTATCCTCCTTTGGCACAAATGTTTACCTTTACAGGCGCGCCATGAGTCACCACCTCTCAAAGCCATCGGCCGACCCTCCTCCCACGTGGCGGTCTCTCAGGGAACGCGTTCACGGGCTGACGCTGCACGCTCAATTTTTTTGACCATCCGGTGTTCCTCACAAAAATTTTTATTCCTGATGCCTTCCATCAGATAATAGGATCTAAGGCTGTCGTCTAAAAAAATTGGTCTCGCATCTGCTCACTCCGTTGCAAATATAGACGAAGGGCGATAGTCGTCTGGTGCCTTAGCCAAGTAAATTTCCACCTTCTCTTTCCAGCTCACCTCTCATGTTTTCCTTTCCCGTCTCGCTCTTCCCAAGATAAATACGCTAGCGGTTTGCTCAAGTTAGTTTAAATTTACGACGTTCTACTGCTTTACGGCGAATTCCTCGATGCCAGCGCCGCCGTACGGCGGAGACGCGCGTGAATCCAGGCACCCTACTTACTCCACGTGAGTTCTGAGCGGAACGTGAAAACTATCTAGTGGAACCTATCAGTACTATTGCCGTTTGATTTTAGATGCGGAGCATCTCTTGCTCGGGGAGATGTCACTCGTCTGTGCCCGGTCCGCAGCGCCTCTGATGATGATTGTGGCAGGATGCCCCTAGGAATTGGCCAACCGAAGAATCCATCACGATAAACGAGAACGCATATTTCGCTTTTTACCCGTTAAGTGATTAGGTTAAACGAACCCATGAAAAGGTGGAGGACGGGAGCGACAAAAATAAGACGTTGGATTGGTAACAGTAGGCGAGTCTGGGAAAAAAAAGTGTCGAGGGAAGGAGACGGGAAGGGCAGATAAAGCTGTCACAAGAAACCTTCAGTGATGTTACGTCGTTTGGATGAGGTATATCTCGAGGAGGAATTGCAGAAGAAAATCAAGATGATGAAACACATGCGTCGCTCCGCGCCGAAATGGTCTGTGTGCACGCTCGCGTGCGCGCGTTCTTTCGTTCTTTCGTTCGTTCGTTCGTGCGTGTGTGTGTGTGCGTGTGCGTGTGCGCACGCGTGTGCGGGTGTGTGCGCGTGTGCGTGTGTGTTTGTGCGAGCGTGCATGCATGCGTGTGTGGGGGGGGGAGGCAAAAGAGGGTCGTGGAAGTCTATAGAAATCGTCAATTCTCTCCTTAACCATCCCCCTTCCCAACGTAACGCAGTTAACAAAGACAACTTGGAACAAAAGTGAGAGGAGTAGAAAGGCGATACATCGTAGAAATAGTTACCGCAGACAAAGCTACGAGATGGAGGCATTGATACAGGTACCGGGGTCATAGCAAAAGTTTCGACGCGCGTTGCAAACGCAAGCTCGGCTCGCGGGCGGCGCCATAGACGGTCGCCCAGCTAGACAAAGTAAACAAACGAACTATAATTTCACCATGGTGCAAATCATAAAAAAGGAAATATTAAAGCCAGGCTCTCCTATAAAAAATGACATGACAAGACAAAAGTTTATTATAGAAGGTGGACACGTCACGTCGGTCGGCATGGGGAAGAAAGGAAGAGGGGGGGGGGGGGGGGGGGCGGGGAGAGTTTAAAGGTTACATTCGGCGGAGAAAGCAGCGTCTGCCGTGTAGTGGCGGGTTGCAGCGGGGTTGTCCAGTGCACAAGCCGCTGGACGCCGGGACGCCTATAAAAAATAAAAAGGTGTTTAGAAGCGTACTTGAAGGGACACTACAACACTTTATTCGGCTTTTTTTCGGCATCTTAAATGCTTGCAGAACGTAGTCAACAAACGCATCCATTACTTAGATTAAGGGGTCGTCAAGTACCTCAGGAAAAAAATACTCTCTGTGCCCATCAGGTAACTTATAAACTTGCCCAAAAGACTTTTCTCTCTTTCCCGGTGTTGCCGTTATTCAACAGTTTGAATAACGTCATTACAGCGGTGTAGTGGCTATTGGCAGGCTTTCCTTCAGCTGCAGCAATGAACGCATGCCATTGCCACTTTAAAAAGAAATCTATAAAAGAAAAGCAGAAACAGAAGGCGGGTAGTTTTGCTACGGCGAGCCAATCCCGAAGTGCCGCCCTGTTCTGGCGATAACTACAGATTTCGCAGTGCTTCCAGACACGAGTAAAAGAGTGCAAGAGTTTACCGGTATTGCTGCAGAGTCCAATAATGGTAACAAACCCTTTAGAGACAAGAAGAACAATGTCAGTACAAAGACTGTATCTAGATCGCATGCCGAAAAGAGGGACCCACATCGTAGTTACTCACGTCGTAGTCAAAGAAAAAAGTGCTATTGAGTGGGCTACTGTTAATTCTGATCTTACACTGCCTCCACTTTTTGCTGAACAATATTTTTGTAGCCATTTTTGCAAGCCGCAGTCTATCTACACGAAGGGGCCGATCATTAGGCATCAAAACGTTTTAGAAAAAATGTCGACGCAATGTATTAAGAAAAGGAAAGCATTCCGGGAACAGCGATAGCATATCGCTGATGCTCGCCAAAAAAAAAAAAGAATATGGAAAACTGAAATTGGAACCCAGTTGGTACATTGCTTTCAAGGTGGTGTAGTTTATTCGCTAGATGCATGGACTTGCTAGATAACGTCTCGTCACGAGGGCTGCGGGATTTTTTCTGGGTCATGTTTGTGCTTGGAGCGGCTCCTTCCGACTTGTGTGGTTATATTGTTTGCTTTTACTTACTACCGTAAAAATGAATCCAGCGTGTATTTCTAATTACAGAACACTGGTACTGTCCGTTTAGTACATATATTTAGCCGCAAATATCTGTGAGGTTTCACTTGCGCTGAATACAATGGACACATATGAGCTATAGCAGTAGTTTGTGTAGCTTCGAGTCAGCTTCGTATTGAACTATTTATTCACGCGTTCTTGGGCCGGGCGGTTGAATCAGAAGGCAGACAGATGCCGGTGAAAACGGCAGTGTTTAGGTAGCCTAACCGAGACTTGTAAACATCGTTGGACAGCGAACAACGAGTCTACAATACACAACACGGTTCATACTGGCGCAGTCGAAGAAACAAGGAACGATTGTTTGTCACCTCCGATTTCGTATACTTCTTAGTTTACTGTCTTAAAAAACCTAAAATAATGTTACTTTTATGCTTGCAGGTAAACATGGGCCTTGGATTTTCGATGCTTGCTGAAAGCCTTTGGTGCAGCGGCTTCTTGTTATTTGTAATTACACTCCAACTGATAGTTATGCATGATGCGTTCTTAGATGAAACTTTCCAGGGCTACGCAGACATTTTAAGCAGCCCAACGCCACAATATCCTTTGTTTCGGGACAGTTCCGATACAACCCGAGTCAAGGCCGTTTCCTCTAACTCTACCTTCCCGTGGAAGAGCGTGTATTCACAGCAAACGGGGAGACCGGATTGTTTTAGCTACATGGGGAACCGAGCAAACGAAAGTAATGTAATTATATAAACGTGCCAGTGGTGTATTTCGGCAGGGTTTTCCCTAAGAACATCTTGAAATAGTGTAAACGCTACACGGACACAACATGAAGGAAGCAGACCGACCACAGCGCTTTTCGCTTCTTCTTGTGGTCGTTCCGAGTTTGCGCTGCTTAAAGATGTTAAAAAACCACTGCCAAGTAGCCCAATTGTCGATTCTTCCACGTTTCCACAATACGCCCACAATAGATCGAGAGCTACACAATGGCTTTTCCGGAAAGCGTTTTTTTCGCTGGGCACCGAACACAACTGAACCATTCGGAAAGTTAGTAGTGGTAAACAATTTCGCTTTAAAATAGGAGCAATTTATTTCATAAGACGCCATGGAGGAAAAATAAAGGGTACTAGGTCGGCAGCCTTCACACTTGCGGGAGCTAAAGCGACGGTGCGCCAACTGCTATTGGGTTATATTGAATGAGCGGCACCGTTCGCTGAAAAGGTTTCAACTGCGTAGGCCTTTTATTCTCCATGCCAACACTATTTTTTGTTACTAATTTGTTTTACGAAACAACACTTGTCGTTACACGTACAGTGCAATTTGCAAGCCACTTACGCAGTTCCGGCCTCGGATTCTCAAACCCCGTTAAACCACCCGTGATTAGTTCAGTAAACTGTGGAACGAGGCGCTTGCACATCACAATATCGCTGTCCAACTAAACCGTTTACGGGAGAGACAGAACTTCTTGTATTTACATTTCGCTATGATTGAAACAATTTTTCTCAATGGCACAGGAAATAAATGCTATCTATCTCGAGTGCGTCATTGCTTACCATGCTATGTTTTTTCTTGGGTTTTTGTTTCCGGTGAAGGCAAAATCAGTACCCCGGTTCGGTTAACGACGCACTAACCATTTCTTCGATCCACTGCCACTCGTCGCATTGGTTTGTTTAGATCGTTCCGGTGCCACCATTATTTTGGGGTGGTGCAATATTGTCATGATTTATGACTGTGTCGGGAGGAGGAAAGTTGATAGCGCCGTTATAAAGGATTGTGTAGGAGAGTTAGGGCCCTGTAATACAAATAATCACACAGAAATAGCTACAGACAGAGAGGGGCAGAGTTAGTTACAGAAAAACTTGGGCAGGGAAGTCTTCCCTGTTGTAAAGGTAGGACAAGCTGACAGCATACGAACTGACCGACATAGAGTTACCGTCAGTACGCACAGCTGACAGTTCGCTCATAACGCGTTTCCCCGTAAGCAAATGTCAAGGCTCTTCCCCACAGCCAGGAGCGTGTAACGCCCTGCACTTCCGCAAAAACGCATATGCAGCAAAAGTTTTACCGGCAATCGTTATATTAGCGTAAATGGAGATAAATGGTCGAACAGAATTTGAAAAACCCAAAACTAAGGAAAATAGGGATAAATGAAAAGTGGCGAACGGCGTAACGCCCTGCATTTGCACAAAAATGCCAATTTGGCGGACGTTTCACCTGTAATCTTTATAATAGCGTACATGGAGATAATTGGTCGAACAGAATTCTGAAAAACAAAGCAATAAAAAATAGAAAGAAATAGCGAAAAGTGGCGAACCTTGTAACGCCGGCATTTCCGCAGAAATGCAGGTATGGCGGAAAGTTTCCCTGTTATTGTTATATTATCGTAAATGAAGGTAATCGATCAAAGGGACTTGGGAAACACAAAAAATGAGAAAAATAGAAAAAATACTGAAAAGTTCGGAACCATGTACCTCAATATCCACAAAAATGCTTATTTGGCAGCAGTTCCAACTGTATTCGTTTTAATAGCATAAATCGAGATAACTGGTCGACAAGAATTTAGAAAAACCAAAAATGTGGCTGTAAAGAACTCACACTCTAGAGAAGCGGAACCAGATTGCTACACATTAGTTGAGATTTCTTTGAATTTCTGCAACTTTTTTCGTCCTCGGGCGACATTCAGTTACAAAATGTGAATCTGCTCTCTGATTTGATCCCACCGTCCTCCATCCGTCCATACCTCCGTTCATCCGTACTTTTATACCTCCTTCCCTCCATCCATCCATGACCGCTCATGGCAGGCGGTAGACATTTAGCCAACGTGCAGGAGTAAAAAAAAAAAGGAAAACGGTTCACATCAACCTAAGTTGCCGAAGCTGGGCTGTATACCGGTCCTCGAGAGGAGGCTTAATCCCGAAAACGTACAGGTGAGGATATCCTATTGTTCAAACGTTACAAACCAAGCAACGTATTTGATCAAAAATCGGTGCGAAACGAAAGGAACTTGGCCATTTTGTTCTTGGTTATGTTTATTTCTGCTATAACTCCGCCTCCGTATGTACCCGTTGCTACCGTTATAAGTACATGAAAGAACCGTCAATGAACCACAGAACAAAATGATGGGGTCGCTCAAAACAATACCCAATACTGTTACCCAATAAACAATACCTAATAGTGTTGAGCCTGGTACAATTTTAGAGGGTGTCATCATCAGCCTATCTACGGCCACTGCAGGGCAAAGGCCTCTCCCGTGGATCTCCAATTATGCCGGTCCTGTGCTAACCGCGGCCAATTTATTCCCGAAATTTCTTGGTCTCAACTGCCCAATCTAGCTTTCTGCTACCCCCCCCCCCCCCCGCCACGCTTTCCTTCTCTATGGACCCACTTTGTTAACCTTAATGACCAACGGTTATCTTGCCTTCGCATTAAATGCCCTGCCCACGCGCATTTCTTCTTAAATTCTACTAATATGTCCTTAACACGCGTTTGTTCCCTGACCCAGTCCGCTCTCTCCTTGTCCCTTAATGTTACATCTAACATCTTCCGTTCCATTGCTCGCTGAGTCGTCCTCAATTCAGAGCTTGTATGCGTGAATAAACTTTTGCACGAAAGAGACGGTGGCAATAACTTCCGGAAAGTGTTCGTGGTAGCAAGCTAATTCTTCCTTTTCTTCCTTCTTCTGCATTCACTGTAATTGGTTTCACTTCCCTTTCGCACATTAAATAACACCTAGAATACTCGTTGAAAGTTTCCTCTCTATCTTTTTTCCTCCAGGCTGTCGAGCTCTGAGACCAGCTCAACTCCAGTTTGTTTTTAACTGGCGTCTTATGTCTGTCTGTCTGTCTGTCTGTCTGTCTGTCTGTCTGTCTGTCTGCTGTCGTTGTCTGTCTGTCTGCTGTTTTTAATGTCAGAGTTTAACGACCGGGTGTCTGGGCTACCTTTCCTTCGATTGTATGCAAAACAACAATAAGGGAAGAAGTTATCGAGCGCCGCAGAAAATGAGCTGTTACTGCTAAACAATATCTGGCCTAAATTTGTGTGACCAGAAAAAAAGGATCAAGAGTTTAATATGTGAAATATATGGTACCTAAAACTGGTACGAAGAATAACGAGCATCGGGGCAGTAGCGCAGCGAAGCCTACTTCTCACCTTGCAAGAAAGAAAAACCGATCGGTGTGCTGCTGAAATAATAATCAGCGGGAGATTTTTTCTGCATAACCTGTATAAAGAAACGGCATAGTTACACGCATACAGCTCTTTCGGGAATTGATAAATAAAACGGCCAAGCTCTGCGTTGCAGGTGTACAAGAGATGTTTCCCTTGCTCCATTTCTTTCGCAATGATTCGCTTGTGTCTTTCACGCAGGGTGGCATGTTTCTCGGCCGGAGGCAGGTGTTGTTTTACAGGAAAACACCAGATATATTGCTGGCCCGGCCTGTCACATGGTTGCCATTTTGGGAAGCACACAGTTGATTTTTTTATAGTAAATAACGGTGGGGCTCGCAAGCTCATAACGGCAATTATGAGCGAAACCGTCGGTGGTGTGACTGCGGGCAAACAACAGTGCAGGGACGTTGGCAGTTATTGAAGTGCTCGGAATTCTCTTATTGAAAGATATAGAGTGTCATTCAAGTAGCATACAATATGACGTAACAAAAACCCGAAGAGAACGCTTTTGTCTCGACTTGTGAACGAGCGTTGCTCTTTATGTCAGGCTTTTTTTTGAGGTGGGAGCGCGTAAGCCCTCTCGCGCTATTAGATGCGACTGCATCTCATTCACTCGCCTTGTCCCTCCATACGCGTTATCGTCCACTACCCCTCCCTACACTATAAAAAAGGAATAGTTAGCGGCCCGTTTCGAACCGAATTCGCGGAACGCGAGGTAATGCTATTACCCACTGCGCCAAACCGAGTAGAATCAAATGCTACGAACGCGCTTATATCATTGACTGATTCACTGTCAAGACGCTACTGGCTTCATGATGGGGCTATGATTACCTGCAATAAAAGAAATGCTGCCCACTTAGCAACAATGGTGGAGTTAAGGTCGTTGCGACAGCGAAGTCTAAGCATACAACTTAGATGTTGACCAAGATGGGCCCAATAAACAATAATAATCATAAAAATTAATCATACACGTTCCGGACAGTTTACGCTTGAATTCAATTTCTATGAAAAATAATTCCAATTGGAAAAACCAAAAGCTAGTGAACCCACGATGCGTCGCATTTACACAGGGTTTCCCTCGCGGGGAGGTGGGCGCAATTGTTATGATAAACACGGGGAAGTTTGTTTGCACAAGTCAACTGAATTTCCGCGTTCTACTGCTTTCGGCCATCTATTGGAACCTTTTGTTGCTGTTCGACGTGGAATTCCATCACGAGGCCCGAGCTGTTTTTGTATTTGTAGGTAAAAATGTTGTTTTCAACGTGTAAATTTTTATTTGTCATCGCAAATGTCAAACGCAGATCTATTTTCGATGAAAATAAGGCTGCCTTTTACCAATTATGTGTTGATGTTTTGCTTCAATACTGCCTAATGTTTTGTTTTTGGTCTGCAATGTCGACAAGTAGGAAATGTGTTACCATATCTAGACGGATTTGGAACAGTTTTACCTATATAAACCTCTCGTTTCAAAATTATTTTACCTTTTGTCCAGATGGCTGAATCGAGGGAGAGACATATAGACAGACAAAAAACTTTGAGGTTAAGTTGCCCAAGAAAGACTACCGTTTTTAATAAGTGGTGACTGACGAGAACGTGCAGCACTAACCAAACTGTGACTCACGGTGCGACACCGGCAATTAGTGCACTGTTGAACACGGACGGGATCTCACCCAGTTGAGTTGGACTTAGTTTTAAAGCCTGTTTTTTTTTTGCTTATCGCGATGTCCTTACTGGGGCTGCAGCCGGTTTCTAGAACCAGGCTGCCCCAATATATGGCCGCTACAACCCCGGGCTACGTAAGCCACCTGCCTTATTGAACCCTCCTTTCCTCGAGAATATGCCCAAAGCCTAATTCATCCAGGGTTATATAGCTTGTATAGCCAAAAGAAGTGCAGTAAAGGTGTTTTGATAAATCGCTTCACAGTATTCTAGGGCAGCACTAACCAAATTATCGATTGCAAGTGCCTCAGAGCTACAACAACAAATCACTTAGGTTGAGACAAATACATTTCAAACATTGTGCAAACCATTTTTTGTACACTCTTCTGTGGAAGCATCAGCAAGTTTAAGGTTGATAGCTATAAATCTACGTTGAGACCAAACCTAGCATTTCCATGTGATTTTCTTGGATCCCTCACCCCAAACCAACGGTCGGGCGCTTGATAATATCAGGTAAATAAATTCAGGTAACTTTTTTCACTATCACTCGAGTGCCTCGCGACCATTCGAAGGAAACAGTACAACACTCGAAACTTAGAAACAAGACGGAATGCCTATTTATATTATCAGGACTTCCTTAACGAACTGGTGGCTTATGCTGGAGCAATACATACAGTTACTAGCAGACGGTCAACAAGGCATCGTCACGCCGAGTCATTTTATGGTGCTAGAACAACTCCTTCGAATCGACCTTTTTTTCTGTGCAAAACGACAAAATAAGAACACAATTAACAGCGCCTTTGATCAGACCCCTTCGAATGAGTGAACAAATTTTCCTTTTGTCATGTTACTCCGAACGTTTAGTGTTTGTTGTCTTTGGTTTGAATTGAGCTTTCGATTGTGCTTCTTATGCTCGAGTTTGCAGCCTATGTCGCCACTATTTGTTCTTCCTGGCCCTCCTGCTTTCGCCTTTTCGCTCGGGCTGAAGGGCTACACGTTAACTTAACGCAATTAAAAGGACTGTTGTATTATGGGACCATGGCGTTTTAACGTAGTTTCTCTCTTATTCCAAGGTAAGATTCGCATTCTTTAGCTTTATGCTATACCACTTGCTATTCGCTTCCGGAGTGCCCCCTCCTAGATGTTTGGAGGAACTGGGACCGATTTGATGTCTTGGAAGTCAACGGCTACCGATAACGCAAATTCCGGCACAATACAGGAGTCCTGTACTAAGTATTGCGCTGGTGATCACTCTAAAAGCAGTAGCGACCGGTGACGTTATCGGGGCCTTAGTGCGAGCGTATGCTACGAATGGAGACAGCTACGGATGGCTCATTCCGAGTTACGACGGTCTTCGTCCCTGATAGCGTTGAAAATTTCGAAGGGAGGGGGGGTTTCGGCATCTAGAAAAAATAAACTTAAAGGCCAACTGCAGTAAGAATTCAACTCAGCCAAAATTATTTTTAACATGCAGAGGTACTGCCGAAGCATTCGGGACACGGCTGGTAGTCCTGTGCAAATGCCTGGCCAATGAATTAGAAGCATTTCAAATATTCGTAGCAGACGTCGCCACACATATCGGAGGACCGTTTCAAACAGCCATGAAGTGGGAAGCGACATTCCTTCCTCCTCGGTTCGCCGGCCAGACAGGACGGGCTGACCGGTCGAGCAGCGATCGCTCGTAAGCTGTAACCCGAGCGGGAGGTTGTCCTGTAGCTCCGAGCTATCCTGGCCTAAACGTCACTTATCCCCTGCCTATAGTGGCCACCCTTTCTCAGTTTCAGTTGTGAAAATCGGCTATTTTTAGCTGGTCTCTTTTCGGCGTGCAGCTCATATTCATGTGTAGCTTGGTTGTACCTTCCGGTCTTTGTAGACAGAGTATACGAAATGAGGGCATCCAGGGGGAAATCTTGCATCCCGGTACTATAAGATGACGCATATCGATCTCCCAAAATGTTTGTGTTGGAAAGAAAGTAGGCGAACGTAGATACATGAAAAATAATTCTACGCGTGAGTCCGGACAGCATGGCACACAAAATATTTGTATGAACACTAAGTCGCGGAAACTCAAAAAGACAGCACTCTGTTATGCTTGCCCAGGGCAGCGCCTGAACAGCGATATGATAAGGATAGAGACGTAATTTTTTAAGACGTTCCTTTCCCCCATTGTTCCGTGCGGGCAGTCTGTCTCAGGCAGTATAGTCGGGTAGTGCGACGTCCAAGGTTATACCTACACATTTTTAAAGAGCGCCAGCGGCGGTTAGTGCGCTTTTTGGATGTAATACGTTATTTTTTCGCGTTCTTCCTCTTCCCTTTTCTTCTTTTTTATCTTTTGTCTTCTTTTAGATCCTTTTGCTCAGAGAACGCGTGCGTTCCGCTCCAGCCTCGTCGTCCTGCTTCAAAAGTCGTTCTTGACTGTTGCCGCTGATCTTCTGGCTTTTCGGCTTCCTTCATTCTTTAAGTATCGCCATACAGCATCGAGTGACGGCTTCGGAAACGCGACGACAGCCCCCGTTCATGGATTCATTTCGGAGAACCAAGATTTGTTGGAGCACGCAAACCCATTCAGGAAAATGCCGGAGCCTTGCAAAGTAAGTCGAAATGGCGAAAGAGAACGAAAAAACATGTTGGCATTGGTGAGCGAGTGTAGTATGCGTGTGTGTGCGTGTGCCTGTGAGATTGTAACAACCGGAGATGACAAAACGGGATAGGTAGAACTGAAAAGAGATGGTATTTTCAATTCGGGCGGCGCTCGTTACTTCAGACATCCAGGGCGTTGTATCATTATGGGTGCGCCCTCCAGCAGAAGTTTTCGGTAAATTCGGTGAACACCAGTATTGCACTCAGCGAACCTTACGCATGATATGCGTATTCTTTATCTTCATATCATCCGTTGACTTTTGTGGTGCTCCATTTTAGGAAATGGAGCAAGGGGAGTAACACGGCATAGAGTGATCGCACAACGGCACGTGGCGCACGTAAGGTATACATCTCCTTTGGCGACGTCTGCGAACGTGCCGAGGGAACGTTATTCAGAAGACTCTGTACTTTATATCTACCTTTTGTCCCGTGGCTTACAATATCCGCTTTCCTGCAACAGATGTTGGAGTTCTGGCGTATAATGTTGCTGCTGTAGTAAGGATGGAATAGGCTGTAAAAGTAATAATCAATCTTTGGGAAAAATATACCCTTCCCTGTAATTTGGTCAGCCCTTAGATTAGTAAAAATACACCTAATCTTGAGGCGACCTCATTTGCAAGAACGTATACCATGCTCTGCTGGGGAATAACCCGCAAAGCACTACCGAAATTACCACACCATGTGCTTGCATTGTTTTTTTTAGTTCCGCTTTATTATCCCTCATCGCTTCCTTATGTATTCCTCCTCGCTGCCGCAGCGACACTCATAATCAAAAAGAAAGCATTCATCGTTGATTTTTGTTATAACTCGCAGAGTAGCGACAGCATCCGCGTCGACGGACACATGGCACGGTAATAACAACGGACGCTTTATCTTAAAAGGGAAAGCGTCTCCTGTTTTGTTGCTTTTGGTGCTGACGCTTTCTTTGTAGTACCAATGGGGTCCTGTAAAAAACTAAGGCATTTCCCCATCGATCGGTTGGTCGACCGAAAAGTGTTGATAAGATCGCTTGTCACACGGCGTGTGCGTGAAACCGGGCTTCCATTGTTTCACAAGAGTTACTTGAAAGCGCGAAAGAGGAAAGTTTTGAGATAAGACAATACACGCATCGACCGTGATTGATTTGATTGATTGTAGGGTTTAACGCGCCGACGCAACGCAGGCGATGAGGCGCGCCGTAGTGGAGGGCTCCGGATAAATTTTGACCACCTGGGGATCTTTAACGTGCGCCGAAATCTCGTACACATGGGCGTTTTTGCTTTTCGCCTCCATCAGAAAAGCGGCCGCCGCGGTCGGGAATCGAACCCGCGTCCTCGTGCTCAGCAGCACAACGCCTTAGTCACTGAGTCACCGCGACTGGTGCATATATCATGAAGGAGTGCAGTAGTGTACCTTTATCTAATAAACCACGTATCGGTGTATCTTTCTCTCATAAACAACGTATCGGTATACAGTTACATCGTTCGTAAACGCGTTTACATATGCGAAAAATCTTCGCATTGGGTTTGTTCTTCCTTTGCGATTTGGGTCTGTAAAGGTTTGACGATTCTATTACACGCACTTTAGGCGAGAGTTTTGACGCACTTTTGGAGCACTTTTGAAGCCAGAAAGATTTCGCGCTTCTCTCAACCTTCCTTATGAAGGGATGGTAAAGTTTTTATTTACCTCATAGCTCTCCTGTGGTTGCGGCGGAACTGCATGCACATCTTTATTTTTATTTTATTTTATTTTTGAATACCCTCAGTGTGAATACATTGAAGACGGGAGTGGGGTACCAAGAAGTAACAAAACGTAGCAGCGCAAATACAAAATATGCAGCTATATACATTGTACATTGGCTAAATATGCGCGTACATACGATAATAACATCAAAGGTGTTTATCCAAGGCACGCCGCTTTGTTAAAAGCAAGGTTACACAACGGTATTATGAAGAGCAGCATAAAATAACGCGGAATGAACGATTGCAGCAATATCACGAGGAACATGGTTCCAGTCTTTTGACGTTGACGGGATAAATGATTTAGAAAAAGTGGTTGTATGGCATGTAATTTGGCCTACTTTGTGGGAGTGGTCAAGACGTGAAGATCCATATGACGGCGAAGTTATAAGAAAGTCGGGAAGGCTATCACGATATAAGATTTCATGGAAAAGGCAGAGCCGAGTAATTTTACCACGCGTGGTGAGCAAAGCAGTCCCAAGTTCAATTTCATCGTAGACACACTGGATGCTCGCTGATAGTTAGAGAGACTGAAACGCGCAGAGTTGTTTTATATCATTTGTTGTTAATGAATTAGTACTTCTACGTGAGGATCCCATATCGATGAGGCGTACTCGATTTGGATGCAGGCAATGAATTTGTAACAAAGTAGCTTGATAGATGAAAGTGCGGACTGAAAATTTCGTTTAAGATATCCGAGCATGCGATTTGCCTTGTTAGTGATCAAATCGATATGTTTTTCCAGGAATGATCGGTTGTTATATGAAGGCTGAGATATTTGTACGATGAGACTGATTCAAAAGCAATGTCATCCAGGTGAAACGAGGCCATCATTTTCGAAAGACGTGAAACGCGCATGAACTTACATTTTTTAACATTCAGCTTCATCTGCCACGTGCTACACTAGTTGGAAATGGCATTGATGTCACTTTGAAGAGCATGAATGTCGTCGTTCGTTGTTATTTCTTGGAAAAATACACAATCATCGGCAAATAACTGAATCGAAGAGGAAACGCAGTTAGGTAGGCGGTTATGAAAATAAGAAAAAGTAAAGGGCCGAGTACGGTTCCTTGCGGAACGCCTGATATTGCGGGGGCAAGCGTTGAGCTAACGTCGTTAGCTGTGAAAATTGTTGGCGATTAGTAAGGAAACCTTCAAGCCACTTTAATACGTTAGTTTCAGTTGCAATATTTCGGAGTTTCAGTAGAAGTAACCGGTGAGAAACCTTATCAAACGCTTTCGCAAATTAAAAAAAATACAGTCTGCGAAAGAACGACTGTCAAGAATAGCATCAAGTTTGTGAGTGAATAAAAGCGAATGCGTCTCACAAGAGAATGTTTTGCGGAATCCATGCTGGGATGGGGGAAAAAATGAATTGGACTCGAGGAAGTTGGAGATGTGAGAATATATTAAAGGGACACTGAAGTGAATTTGTCAAGCTCCCGGTTTTGCTTGCACTGCGTAGACTGGCTCAATTGCCACACTTTTCATTGTTTATCTGGTTGATAAGTCGGTAATTATTTTAAAACGCGGGAAAGACGAAAAGCTACCATGCGCGGTCTGTGGCGGCCGCACCAACTAAACGCTGTGACGACGGGAGGAGACGCACCTTGATTGGACGATGTCCAAGGTTAGCATTCAAACAAGTTGCGGTTTCGGTTCTGTAAAACAACACGCTTGACATCCGACGGCATCGTTGGATGGGCATTCTCAATATCTCAGTAATCGTCATACCGCCCTTCTGCCATGTTGCCGGCTGTAAAATGCCTGAGATAAGCCTCCCAGGACGGCTTGGAATAGTAGCAATCACTAGCCGAGGCATACGCAGTGGATGAACGCCGTCCGCGTCACCGCAGACGCTCAAATGCCATGCGCTTATCCCGCATATTATGAGCTTCCCTCACTCATGGATGAACGCCCTCCGCGTCACCGCAGACGCTCAAATGCCATGCGCTTTTCCCGCATATTCGGAGCTTCCCTCACTCATGCTTGTATCGTAAAAAGCGTGTTCGCACCAGGCCAAGGGTCTGCTGATTCTGGCCTGTGCCCCCTGCCCGCAAGTAGTCGGCGCTTGTGGCAACAGCACGTTAACGAGAACTCGCTAGCGCGTCAGTGTCAGTCTGCGCGCGTTCTGCGAACTCGCTCGTGGAGCAGTGAACGTTACGGCCCAAAAATGGTGAATTCAGTTTAGAAAATATCGGCCGCGAACGAAAAAAATCAACTTACAAAAAAAAAAAAAGGCATGAACTCTCGGGGCGTCGCACTTGCGACCTTGCAAAACAATAATCATAGCGCTTCAGACCACTCGGCCACGAGCCAGCGCTGGAATAATTGGATAAATAAGGTATATAATCTAGAACCAGTTTACGTCTTTATTTGGTTTTAGCATTTCAAGTACCTTAGGTGACTATTTGTTGTATAGCGCTCGTGCAGTAAGCGTCACCCAAACTTACACAATATCTCACGTCTAGCAATTGCATTTCTTAGACGGAAAAGCGTTCGCAGATGTGTGGTCGTGCTGCTGACCGCTGTGCTTGTTCACCCAGCGCAAAAAATGCTTCCTGCTCCCTAGTTTTGCGCTGTACGGTAAACGTTTCAGTTGATTTTATTTCATTAGTACCTATATTGACTTCGCTGACTCTTCTCCCGCCTTCAAGTGGCCTTAGGTTTTCTTACTAGCGTACCAGTCAGGCAAGCGTCACATGTGCACTTGTGCAGCGTTTGTGTGGAGCGACCAGGACTCGGAGTTTGATACAGTGTACAATATAACAAAGTAAAGAAATGCACATTCTTACATTCACAAACGTGTTTTGGCTTAGTTTCAAATGAGCGAGCTAATTGCGACGACCCGTCGGCGGCCGGCGGACTAACGCTGGGCCGACTGACTCTGACGGAAGGTCGGCGAGCCGTGCAGTAGCGCAGCCAATTGCCAGCTCATCTCCTCCTGACGTCACATGAAAACGCCACAGAAAATGGGCGACTGTGCAGAGAGGAGGGCAGCATTTTCGAATTGATTTTTCTACAAAATAAATTCGCGTAAACGTGCTCAGAGTGGTCGAAACATGGGCTATTTACTACGGACTACACTTTGCGCTAGTAATCCCGCAATGTTTACAAATCACGTCAGTGTCCCTTTAAACGCTGAAGCATTTTGCCCGCACGCTAGCGATGGAAATGGGTCTGTAATTTAAGGGTGAATGTTTTTCTCCGGATCTAAACGCTGGTGCCAGCTTCGTGATTTTGAAATCATCTGACAATTCGCTTTTGCCCAGTGATTGCTGAAACATTTTAGCTAACAGAAGGGATCAACATACATTCGCGTTTTTTTTAGAAATTTAGGACTTATGCCATCAATGCCAAACGCTCCCGATGTTTTAATAGATTTAATATTCTTGCAAATATCACCAGTGCCCATTATTATTGGATACATAGGCACATAAGTATTGCGGGGAAACTCTGGTAGTTCCGAAATTGACGGCTTTGTAAACGAATCAGAAAAAAAACACTGTTTAATACGCTTGAGCATTCTTTGTCACCAATTGGCTCACCTTTAGGGCTCGTAACAACTATTCTTGTAAGAACTAGCCTTTTTTTTTCTGGCAACGCAAGATGGACAGAAGTTTTCCGCCTAAAACCTTACTTGCTTTCCTTTCATGTGGCGATAGACATTCGCAGGGCAGGTATGCGGCCGTCGGGACCATTATTTACGCTGTCCCTTTAGAGAGAGAGAGAGAGAGAGAGTGAGGGGGGGGGTGGCCTGCTCTGTGAACGGGGCTTCGCTGTTGCCCACTGTAGGCGCCCGTAGTAAAGGACAAAAACATCCACCGAGCTTCGTCGCTGCACGCAAATCAGAAACACCACTTCAATGCATGGTGGCTTTGAGGTGGCTGAAACTGCGGTTGCAAACATGACACGTCACAACAGAGTGCAGCCCACCTCAACATCGGCGCGTGTAAAGTAAACGGCCTCCAGGACACAGACACGACGCCGTAAGGCACAAGCGATAGGGAGACGTGGTGATGTTGAAACTCCTGCTCAAGGTGACACTCGCTTGTGAAGTGTTACCGTAGTAGTGTGCCGCACCGCTTTCAAAAAAAAAAAAAAAACAGAACGCGAAGCTCCCAGCGTAGCCTTCCAGTGCTAGCATCAGTTTTTTTTTTTTTTGACGCATGCGCTGGGCTCGCCCTTGTAGATGAAACCTCTTGGTAGAACCGTGTATCGGTATCTGTAATGTTTTATGACACTTTTTTTCTTTTAGGAAAAGAAAGACCCCGTCAGTTCTCAGAGGCCTTGCTGTTTAAGTTCTGGCACAAATGGTGACGGTGATGCGTTCTCAGGCCTCGTGATTTGTCTTAACGATGACGTATCGGTTGAGCTGGAAGTCGCTTGCGGCATCAAAGATTAGCTTCTTGTTAAAGTTCGTGTGACGGAGCTCTGTTTGTGTGCAGTAATGGATAGATTGGTTAGATTTCAAGATATACCCCAAGAGCTTTATTCTTGTCGTAGAAGTGCTTGGATGTGGCTACCTCAGGTTTCCGCTCAGCTTGTCGTTGTCGCCACTATAAGGCGTTCCCCAAAATGGCCCATGATGACTTTCCTATAGGGACCGGGCGGCCGTTGTATGGCACCACCGTCGCTTCAGCGAACAGCGCCGCCCGTGGCGAACCGCTCGTCAGTGGAATGCCGAGGGCGGTCAGCGCAGCGTTGTTGTGCATTGCTTTCTGTCGTTCCGCTCCGGTGCGCGCACTTTCAAAACTTAGATAACCACAAGGACTTTTTTCATATCGGTAAATCTTGAGCATGGAGGTGACCTTTACGAGGCATGTCAAGTGTGTGATTTACGCCCATACTCAGTAATTACAAATAGCAGACAACGCTCAATGCGTCAGGCTGGAAGGCAAGCTGGAAGTGCAAGTCCGTTCCTTCGTGCAGATTTTCCATGCCTGCATGCAGTTCATGCCGCATGCGTATCCAGAAATAAATTGCAGCTAAATGCTCCTACAAAGCCGGTGTGTGCAGCCGATCCAGGAATGCTGCGGCGCTGGCCTTTGACTGTTGATGACGAAATGGCGTCGTGCACAAGCGAAAGACAAAGTTGGGGATGCCCTCTAAGATTTACCCCAAAACTTAAAATGTGATGGACGACGCTTAGTAACTTCATTAACTACGGTAGAAACGGCCTTAATTTCACAGAAATACGCTTACTACAGTCGTCGGGAATTGTTTACAGAATAAATACCGCATGATAGTAGAAGGTATTGCTTGTCGTTAAAAAGCATTGCTTTGTAGCAATTAGCAATTTCTTTATAGCAATAACGGGCTAGTTGGGTAATGGTTTTTCAAAAAACAATTCCTGAGTGGCTGAAGGACGAGAGACAGGAGGGTGCCAAACACATGGGCTCAGTTTGACAACTGAATATTGCGGTCGTTTTACAAGCTGCCACCTACGCTTGAAAAATCATGCCCTCCTTCGTGTCACGACGATGGTGGTTTATCGCAAAGTTTTCTCGGGTGGGGTTCCTTGGTTGCCTTCTGGATTTAAGCCTTGAGTAGTTGAGCTTTGAATTAGCCCATCAGGCAGTTTGATCTTGTGAGTGCAGCGTCCTTGACTTTGATAATTTCCCATCCTATATCGGAAGAAGAAAGCTTTGTGTACAACCATCGTCGTCGTTAAATGGAGGTCTGGATGATTTTGTTGTTTAATTTTGCACTTCCATGCACCCCTCTCCGCATCCTAACTGCTTCCAACGTGTCCGCAATTTTTCTGTGATGGGCGACTCGGGCTTATGCACCCCTATTTGAGGCATGTTTTTGGTTTCTTCACAAGGCATTACACGATTTTTTAGGTACTCGACGAAGAATACTTCATCATTAAACACACAGGCTGACGTTAACACTGCCATACTTTTCAACTATTGGCGACAGCGTTTATTCTACGCAGGTGGTAAAATGTGAGGTAGAGCGGGGGGGGGGGGGGGGGGTTTGTAGATTGGGCTGTTGGGTGGATGAATAAATTTGGCTTTTGATACAATGACCACTGCAAGCGTGGGAGTTCCGCTTCGGGTTTCAGGCTCCCATGCTGTCGCTCACCAAAACCGAAGGCACAAAGCTCAGGCTTACATAAAAAAACTGCCGCGACGTTTCCACGGCTACATGGTAATCGATGTCGTACGTAAGTGCCTTAAAGGGGTCCTGAAATGCCTTCCGCCGATGCATGGATGTACATGTAACCAAATAAAGCAATGTATTAGCAATCTCCTCCTGCAAGAATTTTGTTAAAGCGATGAGTATTAGCTGAGAAATCGTAAATCAAAAACCGCGAATTATCGTCGCGCCGTATTTCCTCCTCCTTTCAACTGTTTCTTCGCTGTTGGCCTCCCCTCCCATGATGCTCCGCTCCTCAGCGGTGACGTACTTCCGCTATTGCGCTCCCACAGACTGCCGTCTGCTACGGGCCAGCTCTTTCGGCTTTTTCATCTCTGTAGACACCATGGACACAGGCTGGAAAAGCGAACGAATGACCTGGCCGCATGTGTGCGGCCTGGCCTTGCCCTTTCGCGGTGTACGTAGCTGTAGTTGGTATCGGCGGCGAACTCGCAGCCGCGTGGGGAGAATCGTGCGCTCGTTCCCTTTGGTGCACCGCGCACTGTTTATCCAAAAAGCGCGGTCTCAGATGTGGCCCCGCTGGTGCCGGGTGTTATTTTGCGGTGGTTGTAATTCCTAGTACCGGCGGCATGTGAAAAAAGACATTTTCAACCGACACAGAACCCGTGCACAAAACGCGCCGGATCGGATCGCTTTATCAGCGGCGATGAACGTGAAGGCGAAGAGCAAACCAACGCTGCACTCGATCAGCGAGAACCCGTGTTCTGACAAGCTGCACCCATGTGTTGCATTCAACACTGACGGGAAAGCGTTTGTTTGCACTTGTTTGGATAGTCGTAGAATGTCCAAACACTCCGGCACTCCGCTAGCAGATCAGCCGGCGAGACATTTCGGAAAACATTTGACAGATGGCGCCGTATGCGTTAGTGTGTCGCTACGCAAAACTGATGAGACGCTCTACTAAAACTCCCATCGCGGTGTCACGTAGCGGGACGCAAAAATTTAGCGTTTAGCGTATGCAAAGGCCACAAACGCTGTACTAAAACTCTATTAGCAGCAAAATAGCGTGCGTATGTGAAACCGCTTGCGTTTACAAAGCTGCACGCCGAGCGCGTACGTTTCAAACCTAGTGACATCGTTTAAATACACTGGCAAGCACAGTGTAACGTAGTCAGATATCAACCGTATGCTCAGGCGACAAGCAAGAGCTTGTTTTATGTGGGGCGGAGATTGCGCATAAAGGCCCGTTCGCACTTGCGACGAAAGCGAGTGAGAGCGGCAGGAATTCCGTCGCTTTGTCGCGCGACGATCGTTTTTGTCGAATGGTCGGGACAAATTTTGGTTGCGCGACAGAATTCCCGTCGCTTTCGCTCGCTTTCGTCGCAAGCGGGAATGGAAAGTTCTGCCGCTGCCGCCTGCTACGCAGCTCGGAGGTAACCGCGCGATCTGCTCGGGCCGGATGAACGCGCACACTCCCGCACGGCAGCGCCCCAAGCGGCAGACGGCCGCGTACATCGCTCCCGGCGCCCGCCTGGAGCCATAGAGTTAGAGCCCGCCCTCGGCACACTAGCCAGTATATTTCAGGCACTATAATGGAGGAAAGATTTTTTGCTTCCGATGAACCTAGTTCTTTGCCCCTGTGTTTTTAAATACGTGAAGTGGTTAGCACGTCGTCCTCACGCAGCTCTGTATCGTCGTAGCATCGCTGATTGTCCGAACGAAGCTTGCAGCTAAGCCAATGCAGCGACCGAAGCTGTGTGTGTGTGTGTGCATCGCCTCCTGTGTGTTGTGGACGCGTTCGTTTCGCGATGAAATGCGACGTTGTACTTCTGCGGGTGGATAGTGCTTCCCATGGTCTGGATTATCTTTCTCGAACGACGTACCACTCAACCTCGCATGGGGTATGTGCAGTGTGCCTGGCTAAAAGCCTTCTCGCTTGCGCGCCAGAGTTGTGACTTGCTGCTCGTCCCCGCAAACCGGGTGTGAGGTGAGTGCCGAATTTACGACGGGCAGGAGGAGGCAACTCATCGTCTGTCAATCGCGGTTCAGACTTGCAACGCATGTTGTGACGTTGCGTTCGTTCGAAACGCATCTCTGGATTGTTTTGAAGTTGAATAAAATGTACGCGTCAAACCCGGGCATTCGGCTCAGGGCGTTCTCTGCGATTGCACCAAAGAAGTGCCACGGGACTTTCTTTATGGTACGTACTCACGTAAGATAAAATCCACGTCGTGTTATGGCCGTGTTGCATTCAATACAAACGGTTAAGCGTTTGTTTACACTTGTTTCGTTTGTCGTAAAATGTCAAAGCACTCCGGCACTCCGCTGGCAGATCAGCCGGCGAGCCGACGCTGAGCAGACGACTCATCTCTTTGCCGGAAGTGCGTGAAAAAGCCGCCCAATAGCAGGATGTCTAGCTCATGACGAACATCTGGGAATCGATGATGTAGACATGTGAAGATGGCGGCGTCCAAAAACACGAAGGAAAGGGTGAGAAAAAAGCGACAAACTTTGCAACAAAAGTGTGAGCTTTCCGCTGCGCGTAAAAGAGTAATACTTGGCACAGGTGACGTTGGCGACCCAATCTAGCGATTGCGCTAGTTCATTTAGTGTGCTCAAAATGCCTTTCAGGGCCCCTTGAAAAGCACACGTATCGAGCTATCCCAGCGTTAAGGCTGCGAGGAAACAGTATTCACTGAAACCAGTGAAGATAATTTAAAGTGGTAGAACTAAATACTAATATTAACAGTTTTATTCCTGTTCAGATCGCGCGGAGCCAGGTGCAGAGCGCGCTCATATCATTGTAGCCCATTTCCAAACTTAAAAGCGTCCAATTAGTTTATTACCCGTTAGTGCATTTAAGAAGAAATGAATTCTAATAATAGTAGTTTTATTCGTGCTCAGAAAGGGCAGAGCCATTAAGCGTAAATCGCTGCAGAAAGCGCTTATGTCATTGTACCCCATACCCAACTTGAGAAGCGTCCGACAAGTTTACAGCCGTTATTGCATCTAAGAACCCAACACAACTGTCTAGACTTCGTTTCACTGCACATATCGGCTCACAACACCACCAGAACATTCAAAGCACCGAAGCAAACACATTAAAAACAACGGGAAGCTGCGTAGTTCAATGCACCTGCTCATTCCACTAACGAGGGGTGATGATGATGATGATGATTTCTATTGGTTTCCCCTTTGTATCGGGGTGATGACATTTCATCTTACCAAAAAGGACTAATATATCCATGTTTTACACTCTTGGTTTAATACTAGCGCTGCTTAGGGCAGGTACAAAAAGCTTATCCGGCACAAAAATACTTTTTTTTTCGGTTACAGGTGGTAACTGTCTTAGGCAATATTCCCCTCTCTGCTTTTCGTCCACCAGCATTCTAATCTTCTTTTCGTCCCCTCTACAGCCTTGAAGTGAACTTCCTCTGTGATACCCTTAAATCCTAGCGCTTCTCGAAGCCGAATATTTCCTTCATGTAGATTTGGATGGATACCCGCACATTCTAACACTATGTGCCGCATAGTTTCTGTTTCTTTTCCGCAGACCACACATACCCCATCATTTTGTGAATACTTCCCCACAAATCTCTTAGTTCGCAAGCAACCTGCTCTAGCCTCAAAAAGCAAAGCGCTGCCCTGTGAATTATCGTAGAAATTTTCCTTTCTGATGTTCAATTTCTCGGCCCTGTACATCTCTAACGACGTTTCAGCTTCCATTTTTTCCCTCCATTTATTTGTTTCAATCTACCTTTCCTCTTTCTGCGTTACCTTGGCTGTTTTGGATTCTCCACTGTTCTTTCCGTATTTCATCGTTAGACTTGTAGTCTTCCTTAACCACTGCGTGTCCACGCTTTTCAAGTATACTTACCTAAAACCTTAGCTGCCCACCGTCGTTGATCCATTGCTCTCAACATCATTTCAAAGCATATTTTACTCTGTGCTTCTCTAACTTCAACGACCGCCCAGCCCATATCTCCCGAACGGCTTCGTTAGTTGTTTTCCATGCGCGCCTAAGGCCAAACGTCCTACCGTTCTCTGCGTTCCACTTCAAGGCCTGATAGAACGTCTGATTTTAAGCAGAGTACAGCATTCGCAAACGTGAGCGCCCGAACCCATTACTCCTTTCCATTCCTCTTACTACTTCATATTTGTTATACCCCCACACGCTCTATGCTTCATTATAGCTGCATTTCGCTTTCCTTAACCTTAAGTTGCTCCTTGTGAGTTATTAAGTAGTTATACCCTTCGTTTATCCACACTCCCAATATTTATATTCCTTCACTCGGAGTAATTCGCCTTGCTGGATAGGCACTACGTCAGTAGTAGCATCATTGAAAACAATTATTCCTGATTTTTCTGCACTAAAATTTAATCGAGGTCGGTGGCTTCCTGGCCGCTAATATTTTTTAGCGTTGCATATCGGTTTGGTTATCAGCTAAAAGAACAATGTCGTCTGCGTATAACATTCTGGAATATGCTGTTGTACCACTTCACTCTTAGCATATGGTTAGGCCTAAACCCTATTGACTTTCTTCCAGTTTCTTTCTTAGCCCTGCCATGTAATAGGCTCAAAGGGCATCCCTGTTTCAGTCCCAGATGGATATGACCTGCTGGGCGCATTTCTGTCCTTCCCATGTAAGGTGCGCTCTATTGTCTTTATAGATTGCCATAAGGAACTGTATTAACTCGTCATCTAATCCCTGGAGTTTCAGCAGCCTTCCACAGCCGTTCTCTGTTTACGTTGTAATATGCCCTTAATGTCCAAGAACGTAATCCATAATGGTCTATTCTGTGCTTTCGCAATTTAATGCATTGCGTTATCACGAATAAATAGTATCCCGTCGGCCTGTCTGTCTAAATCCATTCTGCAGTTCCCCAAGTATTTCATTTTCTTCCATCCATGCTTGAATTTTGATTTTATCGCCTGCATTACGAATCTATACACCACTGACGTTACTGTGAGTGGTCTGTATGAATCAATAATGGCTTTGTCTCCTCTGCCTTTATATATTAAATTCATCCGACTTTCTAGCCAGTCCTCTGGTATTTGTTTGGTTTCTATCATCTTATCTATTGCCCTCATAAACGATTTTTTACTTTTAGGTCCAAGCAAGTTTATCAGGTGCATTGGTATTCCGTCCAGGCCCACTGCTTTCTGGGGGGTAAACCTTTTGCTCATGCTTTTTTTCAATCAAGGTTGCTCAAACTTTTTTCCCTTTCCGAAGTTTTCTGCGGCGCTGATGTTATCGGTGCAGGCTTCCCTATCTCTATTGCCCTAAACTTCTCACTAATCACTCGATAAATATGCGCCAACGCGTGCTCACCTTCTAAATGTTTCCCTTCCTCATCAATCAGGAATTTTTGATGGATATCGTTTTTTGAGCTTAGTAATTTTACATGGTTCTAAAACTTCTTGGATGCGCTTTTGTCCTTTTTCCGTATTTCTGCCATCCATTGTTCGCTTTTCTGCTTGATCTTTGCTTGCACCATTTTCTGCACTTCTAGTTTTTTCCCACGGTACATATCCCACTTCTCCTTCACTACCTGCGGTTCCATACCAGTTCTTTTGCTTCTCTATGTTCTATCGACGCCTTTTTCTTCGCTGTCAATAGCCTCCTTTTATTTCCTTATTCCACAGTTTCTCGGCTTTCCCTTCCCTTTCCATCGGTTTCGTTGTTTTTGCTTCATTCATCTTACCCTTTATGAACGCAGTCATTTCGTCGTAATCCCAACTTTTTGCCTGGGTATTTGATTGATTTCATCTTCCAATCTATCAGCCATGATCTTTACTGCTCATTGTTCAAACTAGTTCCTCCTATTGTACCTACGTCTACATTTGTCCGGGTTGCGCCTCCAAAGTGCAAGCTAAGCCGCTTATGGTCGCTTCCTAAGCTGTCTGTTCCATTTTCATCTATCCTCATTTCCCGCAACCTTTCGTATACTGTCTCGGATACTAAACTGTAGTCTATGCTGGACTGTATGTTACCGCTTTCCCCACGTTATTTTGTCCGTCACACTTGCATTCCGTGTTTACTATAAACAAGCCGGTTTTCCTGACATAGATCTATCACTAGAGAACCGTTGTGGTCTGTGTATCCATCCAAACCTTCTATATGGGCATTCATATCTCCAACTAAGATTATTTCGCCCGAATCTTTGAACTCGTTTATATCTCTGCTCAAACAGTTTACCATTTCCTCATTTTCCTCCCCAGCACTACTTCCGGTGCACAGATACAAAACTCTTAACCATCTATTTTTCTCCTTATGGTGCGTCTAACCCATAGAGCTCTTTACAGGTTTTCAGGCACTCTCTGTCACACGCTCCTGCCTTAGTCGCTTTAGTTTAATGAGCATGCCAACGCCTCCCCCTTTCTTCATTCCTGTAGTCCTGTTGCAACCTTCCCAAACATAATTGCCTATGACCGGTCGGGCTTCTAGGTCTCGGAGGTGAGCCTCGGTTAAAGCGTACACGTCTATTCCTTCCCGTTGAAGCTGGTTTGGAATTTCCACCCACCTATCAGGCTTTATGCCTCCCTGCATATTTATGTAGCTGATTAAACATTTATTGGATTTGTTTTTCCCTTTCTGTTTACGGGGTCTATTTTTGCCTTTTACAAAATTGTTCGCTCCATTGTTTACACTTAAATCGCTTCCGTCAACGTTCTGAGTTACGTCTGTAGGTTCTCCATTTAGCTCTAGGCCTGGCTGCCTCCCAGCGTTGAGTGTGCATGTGTCCTCTGCTTCCCCTATGTCTCCTAGTTTGCCTTCCTTAGCTGCGCGGTCCCCCTAAAAAAGCTACCGCTCTCCCACCTAAGCGCCACCCCACCTTGTTTCCTAGCCTGGGCTGAAGGGAATCCCGTCCCACTGGAAAGCTTGCCTATGTCCAATGCTGCCCTCGGACGGGTGGCACCAAGTGGTGGCGCCACCCGTCCAGCTGCCCGGTCCCTATAGTCGCTTCTTGCTTTGACTTAGCTGCCTGCGGCTTTCGTTGGCTTCTATGATCCGTTTATTACTCAGTGACCTTACGCCTTTCCTGAGCTTATCTCTGCACAACTGCTGGTCCCTGAAAGAGTGGTGCAGTACGTGGAAATTTATGGCATGACGTTATCATTGGTTTGAATTGCCCGTCAAGGCGAGTAACATTTGCAGGATGTAAGTACGCTAGGAGCGCTGCGTACTTCAGGCCATTGGGTGGCTCCGTGCATCTTCGGCGGCGGAACGGCAGCACCCACGGTAACTACAACAGACGTCCTGTGTTAGAAATACCCGCAGAATGTAGAGAAGTGGTCAAAAAGTATTCGCCTGACGTCGATGGCCTTGACGGTGTGCGAAAGTTGGGGTGATACAGTCCGCTGAAGCCACGAAATACCATCATATTTCAGATCGATCAGCGGCATGGTAATCCGAAGAGCAAAACAGAACGGAAGCCGAAAGAAATAACCAATAAAAACGTTGTTGCCCGCGTTGCCAGCCCCGAGGCCACCGTTGACTACGTTCGCAGGGCCTAACTAACGTTACTACTATTGGTGGGTAAATGCTGTTTTGAACCACAGATTGGGCACGATCTGGGCCTGTATATTTGATAATTTTTTAACGCGTAGCATATTTTCCCGAGTACCCCCATAGCCAGGACCGCGTAACAGCGTGTATTAATGCAGATATTGAGAAAGTTCCACCTGTAATTGTTATAATAGCGTAAATGGAGATAACTGGTAGGACGAAATTTTGGCAAAGAGAAAAAGCGAAAAAAAAAAAAAAACTTACAGAAAATTGCGAACCGTGTAACGCCCTGCATATTTCGCCAAAGATCCACCTGGAATCGTTATAACAGAGGAAATAGAGATAATTGCTTCAAGAAAATAAAAAGAGCGCAAAGGACGAGGACAAAGAAACACAGCTCTTTTTAATTTTCTTGAAGCCATGAACCAACTCGCCCAACAATCCATTTTATTAGAGATAATTGGTCGAACGAAATTTTGAAAAAACTAAAAAAAAATTAAAACAAGAAATTACCGAAAATGGCGAACAGTATGACGCCATGCCTCTCCATAATAATGCAGATTTCGCGGAAGTTCCACATGTAGCCGTTGGAACAACGCAAATGGAGAGGATTGTTGGAACGCAGTTTTGCAAAACTAAAAAAATAAAAATATTTAAAAAAACTGGACAATGGCGTACCGTGTAACGCCCTGCAGTTCACAATAATGCAGATTTCGCGGAAGTTGCACCCGGAATCTTCATAATAGCGTAAATGGAGATAATTGTTCTGGCAGGATTTAGAAAACAAAAAAAAATGGCTGTTGAGAATTCACACTCAAGACAACCGGCATTAGAATGCAATGCATTAGTATACAGTTCTCTGAATTTCTGCGGAATGTTTTGAGCATGTACTGGTAGGAGCTCATGGCGGCGTTTGCTTCCTTCACATGACCCCATTCCTTTTCCCTCCACTGCGTCTGCCGCTTTCCTTGCTTCCGGACAAGACATTATCCTTCTTCCTTTTCGTGTCGCAATGAGCGGATGCGTTTATGTGACGAAGCTTTCGCGTCTGGCGGCGATTTTGGAATTTCACATCTCCTCTTTTCTTGGTTCCTCCATTTTGGTTCCTTATTTTCTTGCTGACCCCTTTTGAAATTGCATTGTGTCCCTCTCCATTGCGCTAGTGAAAGCCTGTCGGTTTTTATAAGACCTATCGCAGGCACTCGTGACCACTGGACGAACTTGGAGCTTTTGGATTACGTAACCGAACCCGTCTCGCTCGGTAGAATACGCTGGTGGACGATGCGCTATCTGGCGAGAAATCATAGTTGATTTTTTTAGTTGGCATTGCTAGCTGCCACAGTGCCCCAGAGAAGGAAGAAAAAGATACATACTCAGAAAGAAAGAAAGAATGAGAGAAAGAAAGAGAAAAAGGAAGAGAGAATGAGAGAAAGAAAGAAAAGAAGAAAGAGAGGAAGAAAGAAAAAAAGGAAGAAGAAAAAGTGAGAAAGAAAGGAAGGACCGGCTCTCGACCGAAGAGTAGGTAAAAAGGCGAAAACCCGGCGGTATCATGACGGGACGAGTTGTATGCGAATGTAATGAAAGGTAAAGCAATGTCCCAGTCGCGATGGCCATCCGAAACTTACATGGAAAGCATATCCATTAGGGTTCTGTTAAGTCGCTCCGTAAGACCGTTGGTCTGCGGATGGTAGGAAGTAGTAAATTTGTGCGTGGTTGCGCAGGAGCGAAGGATGTCGTCGACTACTCGCGACAGGAAGTTTCGTCCGCGGTCAGTCAATAGCTGACGACGAGCACCATGATGGAGGATTACCTCGTAAAGGAGGAAATCTGCGACTGCAGTAGCGCAGCTGGTTGGAAGGGCCCGTGTTATTGCGTAACGGGTCGCGTAATCAGTGGCCACTGCAATCCACCGATTTCCGGCCGCAGACTGGGGAAAGGGACCAAGCAGGTCTAAACCAACGCGGAAAAATGGTTCGACCGGTATGTCCAGTGGCTGAAGAGGGCCGGCGGGCGGCGTCGTTGGTGCTTTCCGACGTTGGCACTTGTCGCATGCACCGACGTAACGGCGAATGGAGCGGTAAAGCCCTGGCCAGAAGAAACGCCGTCGGGCACGGTCGTATGTTTTTGAAACTCCTCAATGACCAGCTGTTGGATGGTCGTGCAGTTGCTTAATGGCGTCCAAACGAAGGTGGTCAGGCACAACAGGGAGCAGCTCGGGACCTTCCAGGCGTGCATTCTTACGATAGAGCACACCGTCCTTCAGTTTGAAAAATCGTACTGATGGGTCCGAAGGGGCGTTACTCAGGCGTTCAATGATCTGGCGCAAACATTCATCCCGGCGCTGCTCTTTACCAAGTTGGGAAATCGCCATAAGAGATGGAAATGCGTCGGAACACGTAGGCTCAGGAGGTTCGACAGGGTAGCGTGAGAGACAGTCGGCGTCCTGGTGCAGACGGCCCGATCTGTAGACGACTGAATAAGAATACCCCTGGAGACAGAGAGCCCATCGCCCGAGGCGGCCGGTTGGATCTTTTAGTGATGCTAACCAACAGAGCGCGTGATGATCCGTCACAACAGAGAACGGTCGGCCGTAGAGGTATGGACGAAATTTGCCCACAGCCCACACAAGAGCGAGACACTCCCGTTCTGTGATGGAAGAATTTCTTTCTGCTGGTGATAGGAGGCGGCTGGCGTAGGCGATCACGCAATCCTTGCCGGATTGTCGCTCAGCTAGGACGGCTCCAATGCCATGGCCGCTAGCGTCAGTTCGGATTTCGGTGGGTGCAGACACATCAAAGTGGGCTAAAATGGGCGATGTGGTGAGGAGATGCACCAATGTGGTAAAGGCTTTGGCCTGTTTAGGGCCCCACTCAAAGACGGTGTCCTTTTTGAAAAGATCGGTTAGAGGACGGGCGATATCAGCAAAGCCTCCTATAAAACGGCGGAAATATGAGCAGAGGCCCACAAAACTGCGGACGTCTTTCGATGAGCGGGGAACAGGGAAGTCCTTAACTGCTTTGATCTTATCGGGATCGGGCTGTACTCCTTGAGCGTCGACAAGGTGGCCCAAGATAGTTAGTTCCCGCCTCGCGAAGTGGCACTTCGCGGAGTTGAGCTGCAGGTTGGCCTGACGGAAAAGAGCAAGGCTTTCACGAAGGTGCTGGAGATGAGTCTCGAAGGAGGGAGAAAACACGATGACGTCATCGAGATAGCAGAGGCAAGTAGACCATTTAAATCCGCGCAGAAGAGAGTCCATCATGCGCTTAAAGGTGGCGGGCGCGTTGCACAAACCGAACGGCATAACCTTGAACTGATATAGGCCGTCGGGAGTGACGAAAGCGGTCTTTTCTCGGTCCAGCTCATCAACTGCCATCTGCCAATAACCCGAGCGAAGGTCTATGGAGGAGAAGTATTTCGCTCCATGAAGGCAATCTAGGGCATCGTCGATTCTGGGTAAAGGGTAGACATCTTTCTTGGTAACCAGGTTCAAGTGGCGGTAGTCCACACAGAAGCGCCAGGTGCCGTCTTTCTTTTTTACCAACACGACGGGTGAAGCCCATGGACTACAGGATGGTTCAATGATGTCCTTTGCGAGCATTTTTTCAACCTCCTGCTGAATGACTGCTCATTCGGAAAGAGAAACACGGTACGGCCGGCGATGGATAGGCCTGGCATCTCCTGTATCGATGCGGTGCATCACGGTTGTGCTTTGCCCCAAAGGTCGGTCACCCAAGTCGAAAACGTCTTCAACTTCAAATGATGACAAAAGGCAGCGCAGTTTGCTTGATTGAGCTTGAGATAGGTCCGGGCTGATCAGGGGTACAAATTTATCTGGCGAGGTAGGTCGATGGTTGGATCCATGTTGTTTCATTGGGTCACGGTCTAAATCATATGCCGGAATTTTAGCTGCCGCTAAATGGGTGAGCGCGGCGACGGTTATACCTTCTGGAAGTACTTGAGTATGGAGCGAAAAGTTGAGGAGAGGCAAGCAAACGCGGTTCTGTTTGATGGTGACCACAGTGTGGGGCAGTGCAACATTTCGCGTCAATAGAACGTCCACGATGGGAGTAGCCAGGTAGTAGCCGTCAGGAATGGCGGTAGACGTAGTAAGGGGGACATAAGTGGCGGCTTGACTTGGTAAGCGAATGTGTTCGGACGAGCACAGGCGCGGCGGGGGGGGGGGGGGGGGGGGGGGAGGAATCGCCAGTAGGCGGCAACTCAAGACGAAGAAGGCCCGTAGAGCAATCGATGAGTGCTGCATGCTCCGTTAAGAAATCGCGGTCAAGGATCACGTCGTGAGGACATTTGTCCAAAACAGAGAAAATAACAGTGGTATCGTGGCCGGCGATGGTGACGCGACAGGTGCACATACCAGCGATCGCCGGTGTACCACCGTCGGCAACTTGAACATGCGAAAGGGCCGGTGTGAGGACTTTTCGCAAGCGGGTTCGTAAATTAGCACTCATAACGGAAATATGCGCCCCCGTATCAATCAATCCCCGAACACGCACGCCATCAACCTTCACGTCGAGCAAATAAAAAATCACCTCGTCGGCAGCATCAAAAGAGGATTTTCGGTGGGGGTCGAAAATGCAGCATCACCTCTGGGAGCTGCACTCGCTAGTTTTCCGAGTCGAGGCGTCCGTAGTGGGTCGGTGACGTAGAGCGGCGGGGCTGCGGAGAGCGAGACTGTCGGCGCTGGGGTGACGGGGCACGGCCAAATCGTGGGGCGGAGTAGACGGCATCGGCGGCACTGCGTTGCTGGTAGCTGGCAGAAGTGCGGTTCGTCGCAGACTGCGGGATACGGTCGTTCCAAGTGCCTCGAGCGGAAGAAAACCAGCGGCTCTGGCAATACCGGGCAACATGACCAACACGCCTGCAGTTAAAGCATATGGACCGGTCATCGGGTGTTCTCCATTGAGCCGGGTTCCTGTAAGACCGTGGCCAACACTCTTGGCGGAAAGGGGTCGGGGACGACTGAGCTGGCCCATAATGATTGCAGGAAGCGGCGCTGGCAGAAAATTACGACCAACAGGGTGGCTCATGTGGCAGGCTGGCTGCAAGCCCATGCAGGCAATTTCGTCGCGCACAACTGCTTGTATAACGGAAAGTGTCGGCAGATGAACGTCAGCGACGGAGTGTTGGGTGGTGACAGGCGTCATGGCCTCTATCTCACGCCGGACGATACGGGTCACTGTTACTGCACTGGTTTCTGCCGGTGGTGGTCGCGGTGGCGAAACTGGGCCCTCACATGAAGACGTTGCAGTGATATTGGGAAGGCGCATGAATTTCTGAGTGATTCGACAGCTTTTCGCTTCTTCGAAGCGCTTGCACTAATCCAAAATTCAGCTTACAGTGGAGCAGTCTTTGCACACGAGCAAATTAAGGCATCATCTGCTATGCCTTTCAAAATGTGGTCAACTTTATCCTGCTCGGACATGTGGTCGTCAACTTTGTGGCAAAGGGCCAGTACATCTAGGATGTAGGCTATGTACGGCTCAGTTGACGTCTGCGCTCGCGACGCAAGCTGATTTTTGGCAGCGAGCTGGCGACCAGATGACTTGCCAAAGAGCTTAATCATCTCTGCCTTGCAGCTGTCCCAACTAGTAAGAGATGCTCCGTCGGTATTGTACCACGTCTCAGCGGCACCTTTCAGGTGGAACGAAAGGTTAGCCAGCATAAGGGTGAGATCCCAGCGATTGTGGGTACTCACACGCTCGTAGAGACTGACCCAGTCCTCCACGTCGACATCGTTGGTGCCGTAGAAGAAACCTGTGTCTCGGGGGGTGGCTCACGATGACAAGCGGCGTAGCGGCACTGGGGGGTGCCGAAGGCGGTGCTATGGTGGCGCCTTGCAGATGACGCCCGCTTCGAAGATCCGTGATCAGGACCTGTGAGCCAGCGGTGTCCAGGTTTCACAGCCCACGGAAGGGGTAGGTAGAGCAGGACGGGGCCGAAACAGCACTCTCCACCAAATGATACGCGGTAGTCTGGTATCTACAGAAGGCACAGAAAGACTGACTAAGCGCCGTCCAAGAAAGGGGCCGAACCCCACGCGCGTCCCTCTCAGCGTCTTCTTCTTCTTCCCTCCTTGATGATGATCCCGACTTGATGGTGATGTCTCGTAACAATATATATATATGAACGCTCCAACAGACTGCGAGCGCTAGGCGAACGCGGGAAATATCAACTGAATTCTGCGTGCAACTGGAAGTAAATTTAAATATCTCGATGGCCTTTTTATCCGCATGTTAGGACAAAATACTCAAATCGATTTTCGGGCAACTCTATTGGCACTATTTGGAAGCAAAAACGAATTGGATATATCAATGGGCTGTGTGATTATTGTGGAATGTGTAAAAACACACCGTTTTCCATAAATCCTGATTGCCACTGTTAGGTGGGTGTCACAGAAAAATGTTGAAGGGCAATGTTTAGATATCTGAGTAGGTTACCGACATCAACAAAAACCAGTTTAATATCTCAAAGAGCGAGTGATAAAAAAATAGTATCTTGAAAATTTTTCGCCGCTTTTGAATCTCTCCTTGGTGTAATTTTCAGAACTTTTCGGCAATATTCAGCTCCAACACCGTAATCACAATATGCACATGAAATTTGAAGTCGTTTGTACCTGCCCTTTGGTTAGGCGTGGACATCACCGTTTAGGCCTTTTCGGCTCGTCAGGCGTGTCATTTTTAAAGTACAATTAGGCCCTTTAAACGGCGTCGCAAGGCGAAATCCTTAAAATGCGTTATCCGCATTTTATATTAGTAGCATATGTTAGCGAAAATTGATGGGATAAATGAATTAGTGAAAGATTTATTGGAGAATCTTTAGGAACACCTATTTAAGACCGAAATTGCGAAATAATTTCGATAGTGTTGGTTAGGGCGATATCCTAAAATTGCTTTTTGGATATTTTTAAAGGCTAGACATACCAGCAAAAAGCGCTTCGATATGTGAACGGGTGACCGAGATAATCACAAATTTATGAAAACACAATTTCGCCCTTTTCATCGGTTGCGAGAAAAATTTCCGATAATCTCGCCTTAGTGAGCGCCTACGCTATTACGCAGATGTACTTGCGAAATTTCAAGACTCTAGACCTACCAGTTTTGGCTTGGCGTTGATGAGTCAGTCAGTCAGTCAGTCGGGCACTTGTCTTTATCGGTATAGATAATGGTCATTCATTAACAGCAAACTGTGGACCACAAGTGAAGAAAGAAAGACAAAGAAAGAAAGAAAGAAAGAAAGAAAGAAAGAAAGGAAAGGCGCAAATGTTAAACTGTGTAAGCCGGTCGAGTACCAACTACGGTACCAACGATACCAGCCCGGCAGCACATGACACGATATGAGGAGCTGGGGTACTCACATTTATTTTCGCTGAACTATTTCTTCGCTCAGTTATGGGCCGTACACGTGGTGAACGAATGGGTCGATATCGCGTCGTAAGGGTATTGTCGCACTCTACTCTTATGCTCATCCTACTTGACTCTAAGAGAGGTGAGAATTCCGGTCAGGTAAGGTAAGGTAAGATAGGTAAGGTTCCCGACACAATGGATGTTTGAAAGGGACCCTGCAGCACTTCCCATCGACTACTTGGAATGTATGTTGGAACAAAGTCTAGTGTCCCAGCCATCTCCCCCGCAAACCACGCACGATGGGAAATCACGCATAGTCGTTGGCTCTCAACTCGACCGCGGATAATGCGACGAAAGCTGCGCGCTCTCTCCCGGATAGGGGCGGCTCATGCGTTCTCTTCGGTGGCCTTCGATATATTACAGGCAGGGGAGTTTGCTCCTTTTCTCCTCAACGTGTACGGGTCTATTTCCGGTCTGGTGCAATAAAACATAGAAATCGCTGTCTGCTCGCAAGCGTGCGCTCAGGCTGGTATGGCATTTTTGATGCAATAAACGTTTGTTGCCTAGTGGTCTGCTTGAAACGAAGGTATTGAGTTCATCTCTCAAACTCCGTGCGCACTCAAAACAGAAAAGAAACGCCGTACTGTTCGTACACGTTCAGGCATACCAGTCGTTGGTGCACTGCGCAGACGACGGCGTATCGTCACCGCAAATGCCAGAAATAAGCCGTGAAGTTCACCAGTGACCGACAATATAGCAGCCATCGCACAAATAACGTCATTTCGGCGGTGCCAGTGATGCATGATGAGGGAAATTGAAGAGAGCGCGGTTGGTTTTTCGGCGTCCTCCACAGCAATTTGCGTGCCCACCGCTTCACGTGCACGTGTAATATTTTTCTCAGATATTCCTGGCAGCTTAATCGAAAGGTCGCACAGGTTTAGTTGCACTGCTCAAAGAGTGTTGCTTGTTGTAGGGTCCCATTAAAATACGTCGTGTCGCGCCGCTCCACCTCTTTCACAGAGGCGCACGTTAATTTAAAAACATTAAATGAAGGGGACGGCTTGCGTAATGTCCTCAAAGCTTCTTTCTAGCCCTCCGAGCAGCTCAGAATTGGGCATTTATGTGCAAACTGTTACATGAGCGGGAAAAGGCAACAGCAGTTGAACACGGTGAATCGATTTGCAGCACCCGGAGATTTTTAAACGTACGCACGAACGTCGAGTTCAACCACTTGCACGCCCCTTGCTGAACTTCAGACGTGAGTTTTCCCGTTCAGAGCACCTTCGCGCATCACGTATCGTCGTGCGTGCGTCCCGCCCACACACACACAGGAGCCAATTCGATCAGTTAGAGCATGTGTGCTGGTCTTCACTCCCCCTTCGTTCTTACGTGATTCCCTTCTTGTTCCTTAAATGGTTTGGTTCAGAAATATGGAGAGAAGCAAGCTGCTACCTTCGTGTCGAAAGTTCTGTCCGGTGCTTCAAGCTTCCGCGTTAAACGTGGGAAGCGAAGCCAAATGATTGCGATAGAGATTTCAGGGTTGACGCGCTGAAGTTGCTCCCTGGCTACGAGGAGCGCCGTTGTGGTGTGCTACGGATTAATTAAGACCATCTAAGCATTTTTGTCGTGGGCCATATTTTGAAAACATGCATTTTAATTTACGCCTTTGGCGGAAGAGCTGCTGCCACTGCTAGGATCAAGCACCTGCCATCCCGCTCAGCAGCACAGCGCCTTTAAAGCCATCGCTGCAGGTGAGAACGCATGATGCCTGCTGAAACCAGCTGCCTACTTTTAACACGAAAGTGTTTCATGTCCGGCTACACAGAGATTTTGGTGACGTGATATCCGTCACGGAAGTGACGTCACCAGAAAAAGTGCCATTGACGCGGCGGCGCCCGGTTTCGGTCCCACGACTCTCTGGCCGCAACGGGAGGTACGTGACACTCTTCCCACTGCGCTACGAGCCGAGACATGAGCATATGCTACGAGCGCGCCTTATGTCCTTTCCTATGACTCCTTCAGATGGTGCGCGCCGTCTAGAGGAGGCGAAGCGAAATAGTGCGTAATGATGCCAATGAGCGCCGACAGTTGGCGCCTCGATGCCGGGGCCTTCGTGTACGGGGGAAGCGCGCGAATTGAGGCACCCTCCCCTGTTTTTTGTTTCTTGCGTGTCGGTGTCACTTCGTCTGGCGGGGTCAGTGTCGCGAACCCTTCGCACAAGAAGGAAATTCCTTTAACATTCAACTGCTCCTGTGAAGCCCCCTTTCACTTTCGTGTTTTGCCGATTCCTATGAAAAGGGATCAACCACATTTTTTTCTGACGTCGCGCAGCCGAAAGCTCGGCCAGAGATAAAAGAAACTTAGTGCTCTTCTCTTTAGAACGCATGCACACATTTCATGTTTTTGTATTAGTGCAGAATATAGACATTCTTGGGCTACTTAATAGCACAAATATTGTGGTCTTTTTGTCTGTTTGTCTGTCTGTCTGTCTGTCTGTCTGTCTGTCTGTCTGTCTGTCTGTCTGTCTGTCTGTGCCTAGATTCGGCCACCCGGCCAAAAGTTAAATGAATTCTGAGGCGAGAAGTTCATACGGGCAAGACCTTCCCAAAACACTTTGTCTTCACATCTTCATACTATCTTCACACCCTTCGCACTCGTCGCAGCGACGTCAGCAGATACGCGGCGAAATTTTACAGCCCGGAACTTCTTTTCTGGCGTCCTTAGCATGACGTAAACTGAGAAACGTGTAAGTGCAGTGTTGTTTAGTGTTCTAATTTCGCACTAAAAGTGTGCTTTTTCAATAAACACTTCGGCTAAACCTTTGCATAAAACTTGTGATACGTTCAAAATTATAAAGGTTGTGCGTTCATACGGATACTGTTACAGCAGTTACGTAACGGTTCAAGTTGCACCACTCATACAGCTAACAAATATTTAGCGGCTCTAGCTCAGTGGCGGGTATTCTATTCTTGGAGCGGGAATTCATCGCTACGAGATTTCGCCTGCGGCTCGAGGTTTACCTGCCAGAGATAAAGTTTAATGTCTTTCTTCTACAGGCCCCAGCACTGTTACGCAAGGCCTGTATGTTGACTTGTTCTATAACGGCGCATGCCTTAGAGTGGCAACCTTGGTTAAATGCCGGGTAAATAGTTTTAGGAAGCTGAGAGTTGGAGTGCGTAACTCCCGTTTCGGGTCTAAATTAGCTTCGTTTGCGAAACCTTGCCTCACACAGCTGAAAACAATTTAGAGCTCTCCTTGATGAAAGAAAAGTGAATTACTCTTTCCAACAAGTTGAAAAACAAATGGTTGCAGAATAACCCTAAACGTATTCGTATAAAATGGTAGCGCGAATGCTTTCCTTTTGGCTAGATTCATCGACGACAAGTCTGCCGAACCTTCAACCTCGACGTCAGACACAGTTCAGCTACTTGTTCCAGAATCACTATTCATGCCTAGGTGACAGCGCCTCCACAGTAGCTGAAGGCAAACCAAGACCATGAGCTAGAATTCTGATACACGCGCGTTTCTTTGCGGTTTTTTAACGCACGAAACATGGACGTCACAACCAATCTCATCAGTTCACGCCCTCTTTCTCTCTCCCTCTCTCTCTCACACACACACAACCAATGACAATTGCGCGCCCGCCAAACGGCACTTTGTATTATTTTTTTTACTGAGTCATGCGCCTCTAGGAGCGCGCCACAGACTATTATAAGCACACTGATCACTGAACCAGCGCCTCACCTTTGGCTGTGTATCCCGTCATAATTTACTGGAACAAACAGTGTTCATTCCCGGCTTTGATAGTAAAGAGAAAAATTGCGTTTATCACTTTGAAATTCTACACAACAGAGAAAATCACATTTCTTCCTTTCATCATTTACAGATTGCTAGCTCTTTATTTAGGGGGAACCGGAATGATCAGCTCGACATTTCCTTTGTAAAATTCGTGACCCAGACTGCGTGTACCTGCAGCGACGTATAATAGAATCAAATGCCTGTACAGCAGATGTAATTATTTGCCAGCTGTGCCGTCGTATCACTCTTCTAATTCTGTAGTTTGCAGAGGAGCACACTGATATTCTTCTTAACGAAATAAGCGAAATGACACTGCATTGAAGCCAAGGCTCATCACTGCTTCCGTGACACGCAATCGGACGACTGCGACGGCTACGGCATGTGTTCGCTCCGTGTTTGTCAAGTGCTTTCAGCGTTCTAACAAGATTAAGTACACTCGGTGTGACCAGCAATTCGTTCAAAACGCTCCGTAAGCACCCTGAGGCTCTCACGAAACTGCACCGTCTGCAGTCTGTTTATACTTAAAGTGGACAGCCTACACGCCTCAGTCTTGTAAATAATTGCACTCTGCGAACAAGAAAGCAGCTGTTCTTTCCTTGTTCTTCTCACTTCAAGCCATTATCGCGTTCTGTCGTGTGCTCCTTTTACTCTCCTCTTTCAGAAAAGGAAGAAAAAAAAACACTGTTCAGAATAAAGGACGATAATCGTGTTAGAGGGTCTTTCCAAGCGACCAAAAAGCCCCGCCACAAATCTACTACACGTTCAGCGTACACGATTTTGCGCCGGCCACGCCACTGCCGTTTGAGCTCCCGTTACCGCTTTCTATATTGCAAGAATAACGAGTGTTCGCATACACTACCAGCGCACAGTCAGCAAGGCCTGCTTGTATAGTAATTTTCCCGCTTACATTATTTATCAGCCCATTACTTAGCTGTACTTGTGACTTGCCCTAAAAATGGTCAAATACATCGGGTGCACTATCCTAGTGTCTAATTGGAGTTCTTGGTACTCCTGGTGCAGATGCAGTGTGCCACTCCTACTATTCGGAAGGTGGTGTTTTCGAGACGCTTGGTTATACATAACCTGAGAGTTCTTATCTATCTTTCAAAAGCGTTGTAGAAGAGGCTTGGTAGAGATAACAGCCTTCCAACGTCTGGGGGCATGTCTTAATACTACCTAATGGCGCAGTTCTCTCAGCTTTTTTGTTACATCCCAGCCGCCTTTGGGTGATGTGCTCGGAGGCGTGTTACGTGCCGGCAATAGGCTCCGAACGTTCTTACGAAGTTAGGAGAAAAAAAGAGACAGACAGCTGCTGTTCCGGTGTTGCCTCTTTCCCAGAGTTGCCTGGTGCGAGGTCATGACGCGAAGCGTTGAGTGCAAATACAGCTCCCACTTTTTCCTTTCTAGGGTCTGCACCTTCTTGTGGCCGCTGGGTTTTGGCTGCCAAAGTTCGGGCAGGGCTCACACGGATGTTCTCGATGTCATAATCTATTTTTGCATTCAACATGGCAGAGCGAGCTGGAAAAGTGGCAATTTGCCTCATTCCTACTGCATTCGATACAAATAAAACGGGTATTTGGAGCAGAAAAAAACGAAAGAAAAAAGTGGCCGCCTCTTCTCCGTCCAGAAAAGCACGAGCTGTCACCGCCCCTCGGGCCTATGAAATCACGTCTTCCTTGCCTTCAGGCTGCGAGCTGGTCCATTCGCGCTACCACCGCTCCTGAGACGGGGCGGGGTTGGGCGTTTTGTGGCAGGGGCATTTCCACATCAGGTGGTATATGTGGTACAGGGAGTCTGAAAAGGGAAGTTGTACGGGTGCTGGGCGTATCAGCGTCATCATAGCCCGATTTACCATGGGGCTATGACGACGCTGATACGCCTGACAGCATACGCGTAAAGTATACTACGACAGCAACTACGGATTACGAATTCACTATGAATGAGCTCCGACTGGCTGCTAGAAATTTAAATTTAAATTCCGCACCTGGACCTGATGGCATTACGGCCAGTGTGTTGGCCCTTCTTGTTGGGCATGCTTCCCCGTTTTTGCTGTCTGTGTTTAATGCGTGCCTATCCTTGGCCATTTCCCGTCGGCATGGAAAGAAGCGAGGGTTATTTTTCTGCTGAAACCGAACCGGCCGCCGCATGACCCCTTTTCATACCGCACCATTTGCATTTCATCTCTACTCGGTAAGCTACTGGAACGCATGCTGAATGGTCGAATTTACTTCTTCCTGCACACGTCCAGTCTACTGCACGAACATCAGTATAGTTTCACTCAGGGACAGAGTGCAACATCGGCGCTGCACAACCTGCGCTCGCATCTCCGGGCTTGCCGTGATGAGGGGTCATTGGCTCTACTCATTTCATTGAACTTTAAAGGAGCGTTTGACTCCATTTGGCACCCGTTCTTGCTTTACTTCCTGCGAGCACGCCGCTTCCCTTCTAACATTTACCGGTTGCTTGAATCCTTCTAACATGGAAGTTCGGTGCACTACAGAAGTCATGCGGGGAGTGTGCGTGTCCGCACAACGATTGGCAGCCCTCCGGGCTCACCTTTGAGCCCTCTATTGTGGAACGTCGCGATTCATGACCTACTGTGCCTTCCTGTGCCACGTAATGTGCATATTCAGGCCTACGCTGACGATACAGTCGTCGTAATCAAAGGAAATACACGGCGGGCGCTTGAGAACCTCGCCAACGAGACTCTAGAAAGAATATTAAAATGGCGCGTGCTACGAAGTTAATATTGAACCCCACCAAGTGTACATGCCTGCTGGTATCAAGAGGACAGAGGAAGGAAGGAAGGAAGGAAGGAAGGAAGGAAGGAAGGAAGGAAGGAAGGAAGGAAGTAAACTTTATTTTCCTAAGCACCCTTAGTCCAGGACGCCGTCTTGGAAGCTGTGGCCATGGCTTCCTCCGCTCTGGACGTCAGCAGGAGCTGTATCGCAGCGCTGGGGTCTGCGAGACTTGCCTCCCAGGATGTCAGAGTTGGATTCGGAATGCGGTTCAACATTGGATGTTGATCACAGGCCCATATTGTGTGAAATATGTTTGGGTAACCTCCGCAGAACGAGCAAGTAGGGGTGCCGGGTAAATTTCGAAAGCGATGTGTGAGATGTTCAGTAGGTAATGTGTTAGTCTGTATCTGTCGGAGGAGGACGCACTGCCGCTTTGTGAGTGTACGATGCGACTGCGCTGCGCGCAAAAGACTCGAGGTATCCGCGCGGGCTGAAAGACGGCTGTGCATTGCTTAAGGTTGACGAGAGCTGGTCAGGTGCCCGGTAAATAGTTGCTCGGGCGAGCGTATGTGCCCGCTCATTTCCTGCCAAACCCTCGTGCCCAGGAGTCCAAATAATGTGGAACGTGTACGGTTTGTAGTCGAGCGCGTCTTTGATGAGGCGGGTTGTGCGGCGGTGCAGGTCATATCTGATCAATTGTCTGCAGGCAGCTTGCGAATCGGTGACGATGATGATGGGTGTTTGCGGACGAACTAAATGGGTTGTAGCGGCGTATATGGCTCGTGCAATAGATCGAGTTTCTAGGTCGTCGATAGCATGTACGTCTGGTTCGATCGTGACAAGTTCGTAGTTTAGGGGTCCGACGACAGCCGTGATGCCTCCCTCATCTTCCCCAGGATGTGCGTCAACGTAGTAAACGTGCTTGACGGGGCCGAGGCGCTGCAGCGTTTTCGAGAGGACGTTGGTCCTGATGTGGCGCCGTTCAGCATGCCGGTCGGGGTCCATGTTCTTTGGCAGGGGAGCGATGGTGATGCGTGCTCGGTGTTCAAGGGAGAGGCATCTTTCTTCCTGCGATGCGGATGGTGTTGGGTCCGCCGAGTAGCCGAGATCACGCAGGATGGCCCTGCCTTGGTCGGTGCTACGGAGTCGGTGGAACTGTCCTAGGCGCTGCGCACTTAGGAGCTCCTCCAGTGTGTTGGTGACTCCGGTTGCCTGGAGCGCTTGTGTCGATGTATATTGCGGCACTCCCAGGGCTTGCTTTAAGGCCTTCCTTCGAACTACATTTATGCGTTCGAGTTCCGTCTTCGTGGAATTTTGATATGGGAGGTGATACAATATACGGGAATCGATGAGCGCTGCGCTCAGTCGCACAACGTAGGCCTCTCGCATTCCCCTGTGCCGACTGGCTATGCGGCGTAGCATGTGAATCACCTGTGTCCCTTGATCTAGCAGCTTCCGTATGGTCATAGTTGCTTTGGCATTACTCTGGATTGTGAGACCGAGAACCTGATGTGAGAGCGTTGGGGAATTGGTCTGCCTTCTATGGTGATGTGCAGGTCTTCTTGTTTCTGATACGCCGTGTGCTTCGTGACCACCAAAAATTCGGATTTCTCGGGTGAGCAAGAGAGGCCGACCCAGGTTGCGTATCTTGCGGCTGCATCAGCAGCTTCTTGTAGCGCCTGCTCTATTTCAGCCGGGGATCCTTCTTTGGTCCATATTGTGATGTCGTCCGCATAAATGGCATGTTTAACGCCAGGTATGCGGGCGAGCATTTTGGGGAGATCCTTCATGGCGAGATTGAAAAGCGTTGGAGAAAAGATGGAGCCCTGCGGTTTCCCTCTGTTTGGGGGTTCTTGGATGCTCAATTCATAAGGTCCGAGGGTGAGCGATATGCTTCGGTCTAGAAGAAAATCTCTAATGTAATTGTACATTTTCTGGCCACAATTCGTGCTTTCTACATTCTGAAGGATGAGGTCATGTGTGACATTATAAAAAGCTTTACATAGGTCTAATGCCAGTATTGCCCGCATCTGCGCTGAGCTGTGGTCATCCAGGATAGCCTCTTTGAGCTGCAGGAGACAGTCTTGTGTAGATATGCATTTTCGATAACCAATTAGTGTGTGAGGGAAGGCTTTCGTGCATTCTAAATGTCTGTGGAGCCGGTCTAGGGCTATCTTCTCCATCAGTTTGCCGAGGCAAGACGTGAAAAATATTGGTCGGAGATTATCAAAGCTGAGCTTCTTCCCCGGCTTTGGGATGAGGGCTACCTTCGCCGTTTTCCAGGCTTGTGGGAGTCGCCCTGTCTGCCATGCGCTGTTGATATACTCCGTAAGTGTTTCGCAGTCCTTGTCCGTTAGGTTGCGGAGTAATTTGTAAGTGATTTTGTGCGGGCCCGGAGTAGTGTTTCGCCTTAGCTGCTGTAACGCTGCTTGGACTACCGCTACCGTGATGTCGGCTTTCATTTTTTGGTCATCCCGCTAGAGTCCAGTGTAGTCATTGTAACGCGGCGCGTCTGCGTCAGGAAGGTATTTGGCAGCGAGCTGTTGAAGCAGCACATCGGGCTGTACGCCCTGCTGATGAGAGAAACGAAGGACGTGGCGGACATCTTCTCAGTGCGGTTCCGCAAACGATTCGTGTGGGCGACAAAGATCAAGTGACAATCGAACAGAACACCCAAGAGCAGTGACTTGCCTCAGAGTCGTGCCGCACAGCTTAATGGTCGGCTTCCGCTGTGCACCTCTCTGTCCTCTTCCAACATAATGAGACGAAAGAGGACAGTGAGGTACACAGCGGAAGCCGACCATTAAGCTGTGCGGCACGACCCTGCGGCAAGTCACTGAGGTGAAGCTCTTGGGTGTTGTGTTCGATTGTCACTTGATCTTTGTCGCCCACACTAATCATTTGCGGAACCGCATTGAGATGTCCGCCGCCCTCATCGGTTTTGCGCGGCTTCATTCCTTTTCTGGACCGCAGTCACCTTCGCCTTCTTTACCACAGGGCAATTCTGCCGACTGTAACTTATGCTGCAGCGGCATGGTGGGGCGACCATCAGCACCATTTTTTAAAAGCTAAAATTCACTCCTTCATGCGTTCGCCACTGGTTGTAGTCACCGGAGCTTTCACAACAACCAGTACCGCGGCGCTAGAAGTATTGGCAAACTCCCTTCCCCTGTCCATCGTCTTGGACATTGAGACCGGTCTGTTCGACTAGTTTCACCTGCGACAGTCTATTGAGCTGCATGGAACACGCATTTATCTCGCTCTGCACTTGGTGACCGCATTATAGACCCCTGCACAGCTGCGAAGATAATGTTGAGCCCTGGCGTACATGCGTACACGGACGGTTCTTTTACTACGACGTCTACCGGTGCAGTTTTCTTTGTGCTCAGCTCGCCTGATGAGGTTTTGGTGACGAAAAGATTTCGAATTTTGCCACCCACCAGCTCTTATGGAGCAGAAGCTATTGCCTTAAACCATTTGTTCCTCTACGTGAGCACCAACAAGCCCGCCTGCCCCTTTTTCGTTTATTCTGTCTATCCCTACTTTTGGCTTTAGGAGATCTTTTCAACCCCTCAGAAACTGCTCACGAAATTCAATTAAACTATTAATCACTGGCTTCTTCCGTTCCAGTCTCCCTCTTCCACGTTCCCAGCCATTCCTGGGTGTGGCGAAACGAGCTCGCTGATCTCGTCGCTACAAGTGCGGCAACCAGGGGTGAAGAAGCGGAGGGGCGTACTTTGAAGCGAATTGTAAGAGCACGGCTCTTGAAGGCAGGGCGGCTGGAGCGGCAACGTAGGTGGAGCTCCGACAACACAGACACTGAGTTGCTTCAATTGGTACCAAGTGTTCTGGCCATACCTCCACTCTTTCCTCTGCCCCGAAGACTCAGCCAACTTTTAACCGGACAAGGGCAGTTTCCCCATTGTTTCCACCGGGTTATTCTGCTGCATAATAACACGTGCTTCTGTGGGCTCCGTGCTCCTTCCGTCAGCCATTATCTCCTGGATTGTGCAAAAACAGTTCCCCTTGTGACCCTGATTAAGACGCGTCGTTCGCCTCCCATTGGAGCCTCCTTATTTGCGCCAGTCATTGGACAACGCTGAAGCGGTAAAACTTTTAATAGGACTTGTGGAGTTTGTCGGTAATAGGATGCCGGACATTTCGCGACAGTGAATCTGGCTTTCAAATAGCCGGTACCTGTATTGTCTGCAGATTACAGCTGCCTTCCCCTACGGCCTTTGAGCGAAGCCTGAAGGCAAAGCCTGTGCTGATGAGTGAACTCGCGTTCTTCTACAACTTCTTGGCGCTGCTCCTTAGTGCTGTGCTCCTGCTGCCATGTGGTCAAGCAGTGGGTGCCGTTCGCGATTTGAAAGTGGTGTTCCCGTGCATTCCGGTGGGCACGGCAGGATTGGTGACCCGCTCGTGTTCTAGTGGCATGCTTTAATGTATTTTAGTATGGTGTACGCTCACGTTTCGTACGCGTGCGGACGGGCAGGTGGACGTGCTTGGCCGTTCGGGTACGAACTGGCCGAACTGCTATGAACTGGCCGAAAGTGAACCAATATGTGGGTGTATTTAATTTTGCATTCTGCATAATTGGCTTTTTCTACAAAAGTATGTTTGGGTTATGACGCTATGACAGGTTATTGGGCTAAACCTGCCATAGCGTTGCTGGAGCGGCTGTTGTTCTCCAGGTTCTTTTTATTTTTTTGGAGGAGGGAAGAAAGGAAAAGTATTGGAAGAATTGGGAAAGAGATATGCGGTATGAAACGACGCTTTTGCGCTAATTTTGGATATAGGGTCTGCAACAAAGAGGGTGTCGTAAACGAGGATAGTGAAAAAGGCTGAGTCAGTAATAACACAGAATCTCAGTGTAGTAAGAAGACCCGCGTATGACGAAAGAGACAGTGTGGTCGAATCTCCAATCTTCGGTGATAGGGGCCGGGAAATCATGTCGTGGGAAGCGACGGGAGCCGCCTCATTTTTCAGAAGGCAGGTGCGTACCGAAGCTTGTATGGCTTTCATGTAAGGGTGTCCTTGAAGGAAGGAAGGGATAAAGGTAAAGGAAAGGCACGAATGTCAACCAGGCTGTGGCTTAGTTTGCTATCCTACACGTGGGGAAGGGGAGCAATGGGAGAAAGATAAAAACAGTAAAAGAAGGGGAAGGTAAAGATAGGGCGTAAAGAAGTGTGGCCGATGACATAACGCTATAGGCGATAGAGTTCATTGACTTCACAGAAAGTAGTCCCTTGCACTACAGTCTGCTGTGCAAGTTCGTTGTATTCAGGAAGCACTGGAGCTCGTTTGTGGCCTTGTGCGTAGATGACGGTGGAGCCCTGTGGCCCAGGATTTTCTCCTCGGAGAACGGCCGCCGAAAATCGAGCTTCCGTAAAGTAGAGGAGAGTTGCCTTCTTGCCGATGGAAAACGCAGACATTCGCATAGAAGATGGCGTACGTGTCAGACTTCACACGCCTGTCTGCCACTCTAATCAAATGGGAGTAAGCATTTGGGAAGGCGACTCCAAGACAGAGACGGCAAAGAACGGTTGAATCAGTCCGTGGGAGGCCTAATGGGAGAGGACGCTGAAGATGCGGGTCCAAGGCATGAATACGAGAGCTCGTAAACTCTTGGGTAGTCCATTTAGCTATCGTGGTCTCCCGGCAAGTTTGCGGAGAGGCCTAGCGGCGTCCGTCCTGGATAATGGAATCGATATGATCTTCGATTTTGCTGTGCCAAGCAGGCGGCAGCATCCGCACTTCCATTGCCGACAATGGCAGTGACTGGGAAGCCACTGGAAGGCAATGTCATGATCCGCTTGAGCAGCATGGTCATACAATAGCCTTATCTCGGCCAGCAGCTGTTCATGAGGTCCACGGCACAGGGCTGACTGGAGCGATTGGAGCGCAGGCTTGGAGTCACAGAAGATCGCCCATCTTCGGCTTGAGGCTTCCTCAATGGTGTGAAGGGCGCAGCGGATGGCGGTACGTTTGGTAGCTGTGGAAGTGGTGGGTTGGGCTCTGCCGTAGGGAGTCCAAGAATAGTGCATTATATAGCTGCAACATTGATTTCATGGGCGTTCCCCATGTCTTGCCGCCAATAAACTGAAGAATATTGGTTACTGCAGACAGCCGCTTCTTCATACAACGTACATGGGGGCTCCAAAAATATCTCTATCGACAGTCACGCCAAGAAATTTGTAACATTTCACAAAAGATCCCTGTTCGCCAATCATTGACAAAGGGTATTCATACATGGGCTTCGGTGAAAACAGAAGCACTGCGCATTTGCTGGTAGACACTTCCAACCCCTTTGTGTGCAGATAGGAAGTGGTGAAGTCTGCAGCCTTTTGCAGGCGCCCGCACGTGCCATCGTGTCACTCCATCTGCCCATATGCAACTGTCATCCGCGTAAATCGACAGATGTACCGTTCTTGGAAGCGAAGTTGCCAGGCCGATGAGTGTTAGGTTAAACAACGTGGGGCTCAAGACGCCTCCTTGGGGGGACACCTCAGTGGGTCTAATGTACTGACGTAGGGCCATCTTGGGTCATTACAAAGGATGACCTCCTCGAAAGGTAACACCGCACCCACTGGTAGACACGGCCGCCAAGCCCCACTGCCTGTAGTGCCTTAAGAATAGCATCGTGCTCCACATTGTCATATGCCGCTTTAACGTCCAGGAACAGCGCAGCGCATATGCGCTTGGCGCGTCTCCATGACGCAATCGATGGACGAGCGGCCACAATGGAAACCAGCCATGACTGCAGGGTAGACGTTGTAATGCTCGAGGGGCCACTCCAGACGTGCCAGGGTAACCCGTTCTAAAAGTTTTCCAACGCAACTGGTAAGTGCTATGGGTCGGTATGCCGCAGGGTCCAGCAGAGATTTTCCAGGTTTCAGGAGAGGAACAAGGCGGCTAGACCTCCATTTTTCAGGAGCTGTGCCGTCGCGCCACAGTTCATTAACATATTTCAAAAGGGCGAGCAGGGCGTCGTTCCCAAGGTGACAGAGAGCGGTATAGGCGATTCCATCGGGCCCAGGTGATGACGACCGCTTGCACACAGCCAATGCCGCCTCCAGTTCTTCCATCCAAATCAGGACGTCCATCTGAGGATCCCGCGATGCGGGAATGTCAGTGCCAAGCGATGAGCAGGAAGGGCTTGTTCCACTGGCGATCCGAAGCCAGAAGTCCTCTGCTACTTCGAGCTCTCCGCGCTTCTGGTGAAGAGCCAAATTCTTGAATGGGGAGCGCTGTTGCACGGGGTTCATTAGCCCTCGCACAGTCCTCCATATTCCAGCAAGCGCGTTCGAGGGTCGAGCGATTCACAAAAGGACTTTCAACGTTGTGTTTGCACTTGGATAATGCGGCGTTGAATCTTCTTTTGTGTCTGTTTGGCATCCCTCAAGTATTGAAGAGACTTCGTACGTCTGTACCTTCGTTCGGTGCGCCTACGGATAGCTATGACGCGTTCAAGCTCAATGTCGAACTCTGTGATTTTCGGGGAGAAGTGACGGAAAATTTGCAAGCAACCAGCGTGCGTCCAAAAGCAGACTCCACATCTCCAGACTCATTACTCCCACAGAATTCTTCCATTGTAGATATAAATTGTGACCAATCGGTCACCCGAATGACGTTAGGGTCGATGCGACTTCGTAGTCTTTTAATCTTTAGATCGGTTGTAATGTGGTCACTTCCATGAGTTTCTACGTCTGAAAACCATTGTGTATGTCCGGACAGGCATGTTTGAAGAAGTTTGATGGTGGCGGTGTATGTTCGGCATGCTTCTTGGGTGTCTGTTGGAACTCCAATGTTGTCACGCGTGCCTGTGGTCACTGCGAGAAGAATGGATGTTTCTTGGTAGTTAAATATACTTGGAACTATGCTTTTAAATCGAACTTATACGGAAGACAATTACAGCGTTTCCTTGATCCAACTTCGCACGAGATGACCCGTGGCACTTACTGCTGCGTCTTGCGACATGCAAGTATTTCAAGGCTCTCCCAATTGCTTGTCTTCAGGTCGCTAAAGCGTGCCATTTGCTTACTCATTCAAACCGGTGTACTCCGCCTGTACAAGTGCCGAGACCTGCGGCCACTACGAGGACTGAGTGGCTTTTCATGCTTTTTCACGTGAAAGACAATAGTTGTAAGATGGGAGAAGTACCAGCAGAATATGCCAGAGTCTCGCTGAAGGGCACGGGGTCACACACACAAGAAACTCGAGGCTGCAAGCTGTCAACCTCTGAAAGGAGCACCAGCGAACGTTCTAGCACAGCGAACCGGCTTCCGTGTTGCGGGAGCGAGCGCGGGGCTGTTCTAGAAAGAGAACAGCGCAAAGACGAAAAAGGGGTGGACGCATGCAGCGGAAGAAAAACTGGGCCTTTTCACGCCCGGCACACAAGCAGAAATTCCAGAGACAAACTTTGACAAAGCTCCTACCTCGTTCATTGAGCAGAGTTGATACAGAAAAAGAAAGAAAAGAAAGAAAGAAAGAAAGAAGAAAGAAAGGAAGAAAGAAAGAAAGAAAGAAAGAAAGAAAGAAAGAAAGAAAAGAAGAAGAAAGAAAGAAGAAGAAACAGAAACTAACTGGTGAAAACAAATGGTGCAAACAACTGCTGCAAACAAACCAACTCATCGGAATAACCGGCCCTGCCCCAACACTGGAGAAAAAGTTTTGGCCGGTGTACTCTGGTGTACTTTTTAAAGATTTATTGTTACGTCTTATATCTGCGGCATACCGGTTTTACATTCCACGACATCTCACTTCTATTATTTATTTTTTACATTCGACGTTGTTTGTAGTGATGATGGCCATGATGGCCATGATGAAAGCCTTCAAGCAACGCCATCGGCTTAAAGTGCAGCCTTCAGTAGTTTATGGGAGCTTGAGATCTCATGTAGAGCAGTGGGAAGCGTGTATAACGATGTATAATAGGCAAGGGAAGGTAAATAGGCAGCGAAATCGTTAAAATATGGTGTGCAGCGAACGCTCGTTTCAGGTCATTCATACTTTTTGAATGCTTCACCTAAACCTGCATATTTAACTTTTTTGTAGATAGTAGTCAACCACTGTCGCACTTCTAGGCCACAGCAAACAATAAAATTTGCAATACGGTTTTATACTTCTCGGAATTCCTGCATTTTCCCGCGAAGATAATCGAAAACTACTCACTAGTTCGCCTTGCGGAATGGCGGCTTTTGGCTCATTTTCAAAAACCACTTTAAGTGGCGACATTCTTGGCTACTTTCGGCACTGAATTCCGGTCTTTTTACTGAAGGCCTGGCGACCCACCCCAACGGTTCATCTCGCCGGGCAAAACGACAAGGCGCCAAGAAAGACACTTACACTAAATGTTTCGCCCCACCAGGTTTCCGTTAGGGGAGATGGCCCTGATTTTTTTCTAGAAAGTTGGCTCCACTTTTAAGGATTAGCGATATGCTTGGAAGACAATAATTTATGGGAATATAAGACATTAAATATGGATGCTCTAATACTTTTTATTTCGCCGGATTTTTCACACGCTGAACACAGGTCGCTGAGAAAAGCGTCCGCACCACCGCGAGAGCCTGTGGGATTAGACAAAAAATGGCAGCATCTCCACTCCTTGGATGATGGCGAGAGATGCGGAGTACGGGGACTCGAAATGAACCAAGTTGGACCCGAGTGACATCGATTTGCATCCCGACCGTCATTCGTTGAGCCGTGAGTTGCACCTTGATTATTCCCTAAATGAAATGCAACTCACGGCTCAAATCGAATTTCGCTCGATTTTCGCTTGATGGTGGTGTGCGCACGGATGGACGCGACGGACATTGGAGTCCTAAGGTACTCCGCACAGTTACAGGCGAGGAAGTAAGCCGCTTTACTCTCGGGTACTAACTCACGGTCATAGCCCAATGAGTAAGACGACTGACACTAACTCTGTCTGGTCTTCCAGACGCAGGCTCGAATCCTGCCGCCACCTGTGTGATTTTTTGCGACTGTAAATGCTATGCGCACGGACGCAGACGCACATTGTGCGGTCCTAAGGTGCTCCGCACCTAATGCAAGTTCGCTGTAATAGAGAAGCTTCTTTTGTAATATGGCCCATGTTATTTCTTCGAAATAAGAAGGATGCCATCAGCAGTTATTCAATCAAGCACCAAAAGGCGTGAGCAAAAATATAGTCCAAACCCCCCAAAATCGGGTTACCATGCTTTAGTATAAACGACAAGAGTGTGGTTCTTCATCTGCCGGGGGTGTAGGAGTAAGGGGCATGTAAGCACGAATGGTGCCCAAGAAAGAGAGCCATGAGTGGCTTTCCGGTTAACACACGGTGAAACTTGAAAGCGTGAATTACAAAACTAGAAAAGAAGATTCCAGACAAAGAGAAACAATGTCAGTAAGCGTTCCGCGTGGAACCAGCGAACTTGGTAGAGCGAGCGTCCGATTCGGAGTGGATTACCCGTAAGGTAGGTGCTTCCCCAATTTTCATTCTCTTCAGTGAGTGCCGCTGAACACCGAACACATGAATTTAAAACTTCTGGATAGTTTCAAACTGCGGCGCTCTTCGTTCTTTAGTTTTCACTTCACTCAAAGTCGAAGTGTTTTGGGAGTTCCTTGAGAGGATTACAAACTGGCGGCGGCGGCGGCAAGACAATTTGCCCCCGAACACGCGCTCTCGTAAGCTCATTTAGGTCGTTATAGGGTCTGAGACGCCTCTCCACGAATAGGCTGCGAATTCGGCATTAATCCCTGGCAGTCGCTGCTGCAAAATTTGAAGCCTGCGTTCTACAGGGAATCGATGTCGCAGCTCCTCTCACTCATCTCCCCTGTTCGTATCTAACAGCCAGGTCCAAGCGGCAGTGGAAGTGCAAAAATTGACGCGTAAAAGGCTTTGTCTTATAACTATAGGTTTGTATTACGCAATCTTCCAGTACGACACCGCCCTGGTTGTTTCGGAATATTTGGGAGCGCTGCGGCGGATGATGTCTTTACACCCAATGGGGAAGTAAGATTAAGGGCTGTAGGTGTGACGAGGCTGGGGATTGCACGGCAAGGAGACGAAGTGTACAGCCTGCATGAAACGTAATCACCGATCACGAATTCAAGGTGCTGCCAAGGGATGTGGGCAGCCATGAGTATTCTTCTTCCATTCCATTTGAAGCTGCTGTCATTGGGGACTCCGATAGTAGTTTGGCTGCTTGCGAATTATCCTTTGCCAGCGAGCCCAACCGTAACCAGGTATGTAACCTATGTAACTTGTCGCTACATTGTTAACGGATACGTTAGGTGCGAAAGGCATCCTTCAATTTTTACTATAAGGAGCGCCACTTCATCCATTAAAACTAAATTACGTAGGATGGCGAATCAAAACGTCACCAACCAGGCGTAAGTTGAAGAGAGGGGAAGAAAACTCTACCTGATTGGTCAGGTTAACCCGCGATCGATTTTAGTAGAACCAATTATGGAGATAAACTATTACAGAAAGTAATATCGAAACATTTGAGCGAATCCAACGAGAAAGGTACAGAATTCTACGAGCTTACTGCTAAGGAAATCTACGAATTGCTCTCGTAAACTTCATGGTTGTCATTACTATATTGTGCGTGTAATTTAGAGTTCTCTTGATTTTTTTCTTGTTTGTTTGAAGTTGTCGCTGGCCTTACTGTATGCAATTGTACTGTATTTTTTAAAATGCCTAATTATCATGTGTGCTAATACGCATAATTCTTGTACTGTTGCACTCTAATTTGTATTACCCTGTGATTTCTCTTCTACGATTGCTTAGGAAAGTTTGTAACGTAGCGTATTGCAATATTTCTGAGCCCTTCACCGATGGTTACCTGTGAAACCGCTAAAATCTAAGACTGTTTCCTATTGCACTTTCTTGTGATTCACGTGTGGCTGTATGCTGTCCATTGGAAACAGGGGGCTGGCGGTAGTCAAGCTCCCAAGAGCAGCTTCTTCTTTCGCCCCCGAATGTCCTTTTTTTGAACATGAAATAAAGGCTATTATTATTATTAGCTTCTTGTGTCCTGGCTTGCTCGCTTGAAATGATATGCATTAAATAGACAGCAACATGGTTACGCTGAAATAAAAGTTGTTAGAACGTAAATTTCATTTCTCTTGAGCGTAGATGACGCTCATCTCTAAGAGGGACACACAGATACGCTCGCGCAGATTTATTTCGATTCTGGTAATCTTCGAAGTGGTGCCTATTGATGACTAATGCTCCAGACGCATGCTCAAGTGATGAGCCGCGAAATCTTCGGGTCCAAATCAATGCTTTCAATGGCATGAATCTTTGATAGTGCACCCATGTTAATAGCAAACCGACCGGGAGGCTCCTATTGCAATGCCTCGAATTTCAAGGACGCCTAGAGCCTAGGGAGAACTTGTTCGCAGACCCGAAAAATAGATAGAACCCTGGTCATATAAGCTTAACTTAAAGGGACACTGAAGTGATTTGTAAATATTGCGGGATTACTTGTGTAAATTTAAGTATAGAGTCCTTAGGCCACGTTTCGACCACTCTCGCAGCGCTTACTCGACTTTATGTAGCAGAAAAATCAATTTGAAAGTGCTGTAGTCCTCTCTGCATCATCCCTGCCGATTTCGTATGACGTTTCGTGCGACTCCTACTTGAGAGTGCTAAGCTTGGCTGCTCTACTTCGCGGCCTGCCGACCCCTCCGACAGAGACAGCCGGCCGGCCGTCGACGGATCGTTGAAAATCACTCGCTCATTGGTTCGCTCAGTCAAACCTAAGCGGCGACAAGGTTTGTGCCCGTAATAATGTGGCTTTACACTGTAACCAGCTTAGTAAAATTGATGAAGCTACAGTAGCTCCACACAAGCGCACATGCGACGCTTCGCTCTGCTTTGCTCACTTAGCTTCGCTGAAGCTGTAGGCTTCGTATGCCTGTGTTACTGGTACACCAGTAGAAATCCTAAGGCCAATTAAAGGCGGTAGTTGAGTAAGCGAAGTCAACATAGGAAATAAGGAAATAAAATAAACGGCTACTTTTATTGGAAAGCGTAAAACCAAGGTGTGGGGAGCGCTTCTCCGCGGGGAGAACTAGAACATCGGTCAGTAGCCCGGCCACACATTAAGATCGCTTCTTCCGCATAGCGAAAGTAGCAGTTATAGATAGGATATTTGTGAAGCTTTCGGGAACGCGTACTCAACAAGCGTTATTCAAACCATACTGATCTTCACTGCTGGGATTGCTGAAACTCAAAAAAGGTGCCTATGCTGTATATACTGTGTATTTCCATCCCCGAAAGCCGACAGTGAGCAGGTTCGAATCCTCACTGCGACATTATTGGTTTTTTAAGTTGATTTTCCGTTAGATAATGTTACCTACACTGCATTCACTATTTCGCGCTGCAACCTTCATTGCTCCACAAGCGAGTTGCCAAACTGCGAGCACACTGATAATGACGCGCCAGCTACATCTCGGGGTGGTGTTGTAATAAGCAGCGACCGCTTGCAGGCTTGGTGCCGAATGAGCCGACCGTTAGACTGGAGAAAACACGTCTCTTACTACGCTGGTACGAGTCAGGCAAGCTCAAAAGGTGTGGGTGAAGCACTCTCCGATTACATGGAGGGCGTTCATACACTGCGTACGCATTTCAACGTAAGCAGCACGATTCTGAGCGGTGCTGGCAGGCTTATATGACCCAACACCGCAGAAGCGCGGTATGCCGATTCCAAGAAGATATTGAGAGTGCCCAACCAACACAAACGCCGGATGCTAAGTATTTTGCACAGAGCCGAAACAGGAACTGGATTTAATTTCAATATTGGACATCGTCGAAACACATCGATTCTTGAATGCGGGTACCAACTGTTAGTTGTTGCGGCCGTCCCAGTTGTCGGATAGTATTTTTTTATCTTCTAGGCTTTAAAAATTAAATACTCCTTTATCTACCGGGTAAAACACGAAAAGTGTGTTTGTTTAAGCCAGTCTATGCAATGTACACAAAAACAGACGTTTGACAAATCCACTTCAGTGTTCCTTCAAGGCAATGACTGGTTAATCAGGCATTTTGACCCGAGGCGCAATAAGAAAGGCGTCTCAAACAGCATGACGATATTGAGGGATTTAATATTTAGGTTACGCAAACTATGGCTTTAAAAATGTTTAACGGCGCGAAGTGCGTTTAGGAGATAGGACGGGGCGTATGGGGACGCTGAATATTCCCCCTTCAATGTATATTAAAATATCGTCACCTCAAAATGTTTGTTAACATTCAGAGAAATCTTCAGTTATTGTGCTACGAAGCTGCGTTTAGAGAAATCGGGACAATCAAAGAAAATTCGAATGACGAGTGCAGTTGCAACAGAGAAGTACTCGCAGAAAGACGGGACGAGGGATATCACAGAAAACGGGAAGACCTCTCGTGCTGCATCTACCCTGACACCTTGTGCCATTTGCATAAAAAAGGATGACTGCAGAGTGCGCCCACTGCCAGCAAGAAAGAATGGGCTGTCATTCCTTACGTCCCTCGCACAAGTGAGGCTGTAGCTCATGGTATGCGCAGATAACATGTGTCCGTGGCCCACGTGCCGTCCAGGAAGGTGCAGTGCAAGCTGACGCACGCAAAGGATACGCTCCAAAAATATTTATCGGAATAGTGTACGAGGTAGCACGTGCAAGCGGCAAATTTCTGTCTAAAAGTTTAACAGGTTGCTTTGAAAAGCCTGGAAAAGATGAGTTGCTTTGAAAAGATCAGGAATGTGCGTAAATGAAAGTAAAAACATGTCGCCTGCTACGGATCGCCGTCCCGCTCTGCTTGTCGGCGTACACATTACTATGACTTCACAGACGACACCACGTGCATTTGGACTCACTCAAAAAGTAAAGCGACCGTGCATTTGGGAAGTGCTTTGAATGCAGTGAAAGTTCTGATAGGCTCGGTGCTCTCCAAACGTGAAAAGAGCAGTATGACTTCACAGCACCTAAAAAGCCACATACATTCGGCCCGACAACTTCGTAAATAAACCCTGCTCAGCTCAGGTTGGGGATAGCATTATATTCGTATGTAGGATACCAATGAACGGTGCCCCCCCCCCCTTTAGAAGTTACCCCAGCGTAATGAAGTACATGTAGCTCAAAGAAAGCTTGTCGTACGTGCACGGCATACCCAGAAAACAGAAAATGACGCTATAGGGTAGGTTTTTCCGCGGCCCTGTAGCTAACCTTTCAGCTAGACGACGTGTTTTGAAATGCACCCACAGTCATAATTACTTCGTGTGCGGAGCTGAATGGTGATACATAGAGGCTGTTGAAAACCAGGAAGTGCACTGTGCAATGAGAAATTATGTCCTCATCAGAAAACCATAGCGCTGCTGTCTGGTCTCTGCTTTTGTCGCTTTGATTAACTTTGGTAGACGGCTGCACAAGCAGCGAGCATACTGTAACACACTGCGGAAGGGCAGTCTGTCGTAATGCGGAGCAAGGTTGTCGGCTACGATGAGGCCTTATGAGGCATACAGTGTAAAATTGCCACTTCTGAAAAATGGTTCTCAATCATGGGGTATTTATAATCGGATACGCGATATCCCTACTCCACAAAACAACATATAAATTTCAAAAACATCTGTTAAAGCGCGACAGCCAAGTTCTTATCCCGGCAGCGCAAAGAACCCGCATACTTGGCGGGTGGTAGAAGTTCATTCAGCGAACATATAACATAGCCTGCGCTTTTAAGTGCAGCAGTTCCACGGAATCAGCAACTTCATTTTCACAACGTGCATTTCGAACACTTCTAGGAGCACAACAACGCAGATCCCCTTGCAATTAAGGAGGCCCTGAAGGGGGTTTTGCCGATACATGGGCGTTCGCATTTTCAGGTAAATCGATGTCCTAGTAATCACCTTCTTCAAGAACTTTGTTGAAGCGATGAGTATTAGTGAAGTTATAGCAAATCAAAACATCGCATTTCCGCCCGCGCCACGATTCTCCCTTGTTTCGTCCATATCTTCGCCCCGCGCTAGCGTGACTGCCCATGATGCCTCGCTTCTCGGTGACGTCTGCAAGAACATCTGATGATGATGATGTTCGAATTTTAATGGCGCAAGGCCAACTAAGGGAAAGAGCGCCAAACAATAGTGATTACATGAGAGCGGCATGAAAGCAAAAGTAGAACATTTCAGTAAAAATAAACAAAGTAAAACACAACGTAATGAAGATGACTGGTGTAAACGGCCAGGTTGTCAAGTTGCATGATAAGAAATGAGATGTAAAAATTTTACGTCGGTAAGAAACTCAAAAACATGTTTGATTGAAAACATGGGCTCGTCTCCTAAGAAGTATGACGGGTGTGGTGGAATATGTCGTGTGTGTAGTTGTGGGAAGGGTTTGCGTCGTGTTGTGTCAAGTGCCTTACATTGTATCAGGATGTGGATCACGGATAGGGCCCCCTCCGCACCTGCTGCACAGAGGTCTTGGAGATCCAGTGAGAAGGTGCGAGTGCGTTGCATTTGTGTGCCCTATCGCTAATCTAGCCAAGGCAACTTCAGTGTATCTATTGCGTGTGTCGGTGGTGTATGGTCCCAAGTACGGTTTTATTACGCATAACTTGTCTGTTTGTTCACTCCAGTGTGTTTGCCATGTTTTGCGAAATTGTCTTATCTGTGGCTGCACGTCGGTGTAGGGTAATGTGGTTATGTCTACTGTATTCAAGAGTTTAGCAGCAGCAGCCATTCGATCCCCGGCTTCGTTCCTGGCTATACCACAGTGGCCAGGGACCCAGCAAAGGACCAGTTCAAATTTTGTGGACGTACACGGACATAATATCCTTGACTATCAGATTGACAACGTGGTTATTGGAAGACTTTGTTGACGGAAATGCCCGCATAACACTGAGGCAATCTGTATAGATAATGGATTGTGGGATGTGGCTTTGAAGTATATGAATAACAACGAGCAGTACACCATAAGCCGCTGCCGTAAAGATACTAGTATTACTATTCAAAGTTTTAGGGGCATTAAGGGCGGGTCCATGCGGAGCGCAGGACACAGAGGTGGCAGTTTTAGAGGCGTCCGTAAAAAAATCACAACACTGATACTTCTGCTGCAAATACAAGAAGTGCTGCAGAATTGCACATCTCGGAGCTCGGTTTTTATCTATATATATGAAAGATGGGTTGCATGACACAGGGCGGAGATTTTACGGTGCTATAAAATCTGTTACAGAAGTTAGGATGGTATCTAAATAGGAGACCGCAAGCTCTGACGCTTCCTCTCTAACTCTGTAAGAGAAGGGCGCAGGGAACGATGGTCGATTTAGCAGGAGTTCAGTGATGGAGTATCATAAAAAACTGTTTTAAAAGGATGGTGAGGCATGGATGAAATTTTAAAAGCATAAAGGAGATCTGTGTATGCTCGCTGAAATTCTAGGTTCCATTTGTTGCACTCTACATCCAGGCTTTCGACTGGACTAGTCCAGAAGGCACCACACGCTAAGCGGTGCCCTAGATGATGCACAGGGTCCAGCATTCTGAGGGACGTTTTAGTGGCTGACCCATAGACAAGGCTACCGTAGTACTATCGTGAACCTATTAGGCTGGGAAAAACACGTAAAAGAAGTTTGTCAGCACCAAAAGAAATGTGCAAAGAGAACCTTCAGTATAGTCATTGTTTTTAAGCATTTATGTTTTAGTTGTTTTATGTGTGGGATGAATGTGAGCTTTTCTTCAAAGATAATACCTAAAAACATACGTTCCTTTTTGACAGGAATCGAGACACTGTGGAGTTTAACGTCTGGATCCGGCAGAATGCCACGCCTCTTGGAAAACAATACACGAGTGCACATTCCTTAAATAAATTAAAAACATTTGCTATCTGCCCAGCCGGCTAGCTTGTTAACACCAAGCTGGACTTGGGCGCTCACAGACAGAGAAGTTGGATGATTTAAAGGAGAGCTGAACGTAGTCTACATAGATTGAACACGAAATCGATGGTGGCCGCAACTTTCTAAGAGAATTCATTTTCACAATAAAAAGGGTTCAGCTCGAAACCCCACCTTGTGGCACGCCATTTTCGAGCACAACGGCAAAATGGCGGGAAAATGTGCCATTTTCCCGCAAATTTTCCCGCCATTTCCCGCACGAAAAGAGTGCAGTTCCAACTCGCACACAAAACGTTCTTTCAGACAAGTAACTGGCAAGCGTGTTCATCATGTTACCACGCGACATGCCAAATAACTTCAAATCGCTGAGGATACCATACCGCCAAGCAGTAGCAAACGCCTTTTCAAGATCAAAGAATACTGTCACACAGTACTGCTTGTGGAGGAAGAGAGAGAGAGAGAGAGAGAGAGAAAAAATGTAGAAGTCAACTTTAGTGTTGAATTGCGCATTAGTGTTTTGATTTCTTCTTTCACACAAACGTACGTTACTTATTAGCGTTATTGATCTTATTTTTCCATTTCACCACTGTATGCGCGACTGCATGGTTTGCACTTTTCTATAAAAACATCCCCCTCGCGAGGGGCACGATCAAATGCAGAGCATTTCCGCGGGGGGCGTGCCTGCAAGTCTTATGGATTACGTATTGGTTGTTGTTGTTGTAATTGTTGTCTTCCAGCGTAGACATTGTCGATGAAGTCGATGGTGTGTGAAACGTGAAACGTGCCGTGAACCCCCTGCCGCGGCTATTACGCAACGTGGAGAGGCTACGACGCAACGTGGCGCGGCTATGACGCAACACAATCCAACACAATCCACTTGAATCCAACCCAATCCAAATCCAATCCCAAGCCAAGCCAAGCCAAGCCAATCCAATCCAATGCCTTCGCGAGAGAGTGTTATAGCGCCGAAATCGCGCCACCACATGAACGCGAACCGAACGCGGCGAGAGAGGGTGTTGCGAGCGGAGAGAAGGCGAGGAGGACGCGGGGGAGAGGGCGCCACTGTGGCCGACAGTTGAATGAGTCAAGGATATAAGGCGCGTGCGTAACCTTCCATTCTGTGTCGGCTCCGTGGAGCAGTCGGTAGTAGAGTGCCGTGTACCTTGCGTTCCGCCCGCAGGGTCGTGGGATCGAAACCTGGCGCCGGAAGGCATTATTTCCTTATATAGTGTAGGGTGCGGACTACGTAGTGATGCGGACTACGGACGCCAACGCGGGTGACATCGTGAGTTACTAAAATGCTCTGCATTTAAAACATCTTTATTTGTCCTGCAAACGCGAAGCGGCCTCACGTCGTGTCAGCCGCCCACTCGGCTTCCGTCACCTACTCATGCCTTACCCCGGGTGGGGGTGACACTTTCGGGCGTTGAAGCTCGAGGGCGTCCGACACTTGCTGGACGGTCATGTGGTGTATGACGTAGTCTTTGCACGCCGCCGCACTGACAAGGTACGTCGGGAACGTCTCTGCTGCAGTGGCCTCGCTCGGGTGCCTTCTGCAGTCCCACACGATGTGGGCCACCGTGGCCCTGTCCTTCTTGCACATCACACACACATCACTGGGGTACACCTCCGGGCATATGTGTTTAGCTATCACTGGAGTTATCAGCACACATGTTTGCAACTGCCTAAACACCACTGCTTCGCGTCGCGTCAGCTTAGGGTGGGGTGGGGGTAGCGTCCGGTGGCTAGTCCGGTACCCCTTCAGGGTGTCCTTGTAGGTGGTGAGTGGCACGACCTTGTCGTCTTCCTCCGCCGCAATTTGGGGGCTCGGGCTTGCGCCGCGGCTGGTGAGTGCGCGCCGCGCCACCCGATCCGCCTCCTCGTTGCGGTTCTCGCCCGTGCTCAACGGGCCGGCGTGCGCCGGGAACCACTTAATAGTAACCGCTGGTCGTCTGGGGAGTAGGGCCCCGCACACCCTCACAACACTGAGGGAGACACTATTCGTAGCGTAGTGCGAGATCGCCTGTCTGGCGTCACTGATCACTTTGGTGCACTCTGGGTTCGCAAGGGCTAATGCGATCGCCATCTCTTCGGCCTGGTCCGTGCTCTTGGCCCTGACGCTGCCGGCCGTGCACAGCACCCCGGTGGTGGCTGCCACCACTGCCGCGGCGTACGTGTTGGGCCGGTCCGGGTACTTGGCTACGTCCACGTAATATGCTCCGGTTTCCGTCGCGTGTGTCGCCGTGAGTGCCTTGGCTCTGGCGAGCCGTCTGATTTGCTCATGTGATGCATGTGCCAGGTGATGAGATGGGTGGCACGTGGAGGTTTCGGAGCAGGTCCCGCGGGAGCGAGGCTCGCTCCGCGCCGTCCTGCGTTCCCTGTCCCTGGTGCCCGAGCCGCTGTAGGATCGCGCGTCCCACTCTCGTTTGCCTTAGTCTCGTTAGCTGTGCAAAGCATCTTGGATATATGACTCTAATGCAACGAGTTGATCGTTGGTAGATCGCCCCGCCTTGAAGCCTGGCTGGCAGCTCTCGAGAAGACCATTGTACTCTAAGAAGTACACAAATCTCCTGTTTATCATCTTCTCGAAGAGCTTACACAGGAAGCTTGTCAGGGCAATGGGATGATAACTGGCAGGAGAGGAAGGGACCTTCCCTGCCCCGAATGCCATGTTTTATTGTATAGATCTAAGAGTGTTTCAAGAGTGTCTGGGTGTATGTGTTGTATCATGGTGTATGTACACCTATCTGCACCTGGAGCTGAACCTTTACATGTGGTCAGAGCAGCCTTTAGATCATGAATTGAAAATGGAGAATTGTAGGAAGTGTGCGGCTTGTTGCTATCACGCAGGGACTTCGTTTCTGCAGATGTTTTGTTTCATGAAAGTGTTTGTGCAGTGTTTTGAACTGGACACGTGTTCGAAGTGTTGTGCAAGTGTGTTGGCCTGGTCTTCAAGTGTGTACCCTGCTGTGCTAACCAGGGGCAGGCTGTGTGTCTGTTGTCTTTTGAGCTTACATATATGTATCCAGACTTTGTGTGGGTCCGTGTATGTATTAATGGATGTCAAGAAGGTGTGCCAACTCTCTCGTTTCGCATCACGGCGCACACAATTTCCGAACGCCTTGGCCCGTTTGAACAAAATAAGGTTAACCGACGTGGGGTACGACGACGAAGGATACCCCAAGCCTTGTTCTGGGCCTCTCGCGCCCGCCTACAGTGCTCATTCCACCACGGCCTCCTCTGGTTGCGCGGGGCCCCAAAGGTGGGGGGAATGGACTTTTCGGCGGCGCCAAGGACGTGCGCCGTGAGTAGTTGGGAAGCTTCTTGAATGTGTAGGTGTATTGTGGTTGTGTGGTGTAGTTTGGATGTCTCCGTATATGTATTCCAGTTAGCTCTTGCTTCATTGAACCTATTTCGGGAAGATAGACTACATCGGCCTCTAACTATATATGTTAGTGAGGTGGGGAAGTGGTCACTAACATATGGGTCAGTGCCCACACCCCACTCGAGAAGTGGAAAAAGAACTGCAGCGGCAATAGCCAAGTCAAGATATGAGTGTGTGTTGTGTCCTATATAACGTATGTGGGCTTATTTTTGTTGAAGAGCCATGCATCCGATAGGAGAAGTTATAAGCAATTTCTCTATCAGGTGACCGCGGGCATCCGTGCGAGAAGAGCCCCAAAGAGAATTGTGTGCATTAAGATCGCCTGTTAGGATGTATGGTTCGTGCAGCTGGTCGACCAGCGCCTCGAAGTCAGAGCTCTAAAGTGCAAGATCAGGAGGAATGGATATGGAGCATACCGTTCTTAACCTATTGAATAATAATGTGCGAATTGCTACAGTCTCAAGGACAGTGTTCAAAGTGACAGAGTGGCATGCTATGCATTTCCGGGAGATTATGGCCACACCCCCAGAAGAGTGTGTGCAGCCATCCCTGTTCTTTCTATACCAGATAACTATTCAAGAAATTTGTCTGTTTGGAATTCAGATGTTTCCTGAACACACATTACACTGGTCTGATTAGCATGCAGTATTTCTTATACATCATCAAGATTTTTAAGAAGTCCTGTGCTGTTCCATTGTATTATGGTTTCTGTTCCCATTATGAAGTGTTCGGAGCTACTGGAGTGTGACTATTTACGTAAGGTCTTTCGGGGCTTGCACCCTTGGGAGGGGCTTTTTAACCTTCTCTGGAGGTTTTGATGGAGGGACCCGCTCCTTACGCTGCGAAGCAGACAGGAAAGGTCCCACATCCATGTCATCATCAGATTTGGAAGGGGTACCCGGCGGACCGGACCCCCCGGACTTGGCACTCTTTCCGGTGCCCTTCGTTCGAGCTGCGACCGCCGCGGGCGTCATGAGCGCCCCGGTGGCACAGGCGGTGCAGCGGGGGTGGGAACTACTGCGGGTTCCTCCGTCTCCATCTCTTCCGTGCCCTCAAGTGTGCTTCGGGCCGGTGGGGAGGAAACAGTGTATGCAGCAGCATACCCAACGGACGTGGATGCGACCACCGCCGCTGCTGGCTCAGCGAGTGGTGGGAGGCGGGGGTGGGGTGCCCGAGGAAACCCAGCAGGGGGGGGGGGGGGTGGCGGAGGCGGGACCAAGTTTGACTCTCGGTACTGGGTCCCCGCCGAAACCCGACGCCGCTCCGCCCTCCGCCGAGCTGCGTCGGCGTATCTCCCCAGAGGGAAAGATGCGAACCTCTTTTGCGCCTCTGGGAAGGTGATGTTGTCGTTTACTTTCAACGCAATGATCTCTTTCTCCTGCTTAAACTTTTCACAGCTCCTGGAATAGGCAGCGTGCGGTCCCTGGCAGTTTGCACAGGTGAAGTTGTTAGATGGTCATGTGCTGCACATTTTGCGCACGTCAGTTTACCACGACAAGAGGTTGTGCCAGGCCCAAACCGCTGACACTTGAAGCAGAGACATCGGTTCGGCACGTAGGGTCGGACCGGACATCTCATGAAGCCTGCGTTGACCGCCTCAGGAAGTGATGAGCGGTCAACCGTCAAGGTTATGTGTTTGGCAGGTATTATTTGGTCGTTTCGGCATATGGTTATTCGCCTCACTGCCTCATGCCCTGATCACGAAGGCCCTCAAGCAGATCGGCTTCGGTATCACTTATAAGATCCCGATCAGAGATCACGCCTTGGCAGCTATTTAGGCTGCAATGAGGCGTGATCTTGATGTCAACATCGACCATGCGCGGTTGTGCGAGGAGGTTAGCGGACTGCTATTTGTTTTCTACCTCAATCAGGAGTTCTCCCGTTTTCAGTTTCTTGGTCTTGTACGACTTGCCGACAAGGCTATCAAGATACTTGGAGATTAGAACAAACGGACTGAGAAGTGATTGGCTTTGTGTTATCAAAAGATTCCATGATCAAAAAGCAATAGAAATTATCGGGCTTTTGAGCGAGATTGATTGCAAAAAAGGAAAAGAAACTTCGGTGCGGCCCCTTTCCAGGGACCGATCATGTCAGGGGGGGGGGGGTTGAAAATACCATATAGCATAGTACAAAAGCAGGGGACAAGGGTACTTTCTTTCCAAACCTTACCATGATAGCTTGAGAGAGGTCCGGAGCTCCCTGCCTGGTAAACCGACAGGGAGCCCATCCACCGGAGATTGACCCGGGGTCCGGCGGCAACCGTTTGACGTTTCTACCCTTACCTTAAAAACACATCACCAAGGTAGGTTACAGCTTATGTTGGGGGCTCGGGTTCCGCGGTGTCGCCAATACCGTCATCAAGGTTACTCAAGGTGCCCCGTGCGGGGTGCAAGAACATCTTTTAAGTGCGAAGCACTTCTTAGTCGGGCCTACTCCTGCTTCCACCGCCGTCCTCCGTCCGCAGCCTAGCAACGGAGCTAGCTACCGTGCCTAGCAACGGCGCCGGATTTCCGACGCGTGAGGGCGCTCGCATAGCGCCTCCTCTCCCCCTCGCCTACTCTCCTAAAGCCCCTTTACTACTCTCCAGCTCGCAACACCCTCTCTCGGGCGCCAGCCAGGCCACTACACTATATAAAAAAAACAGCATCCGGCGCCAGGTTTCAATCCGAGGACTGTGCGGCCGCAGAGCGACGCTCTATCGACTAAGCCACGGACGCGACGCTGATCAGTGTTAGTAACGCGCCTTATATCTTTAACGCATTCAAACGCGCGAGTGCGCGCGTAAGAGACTCGGACCCCGTCGTCTTGGTCGGGGACTTTAACGTGGACGTGCGAAAGGGCGGCGAGTGGTTGGGGACTACATGCTCGCCAACCACTCCATGACGTGCCTACCGTTGGAGTCCCACCACCGTCAACGGCGGGTATATAGACCTGGCCTTTGCTAGGAACTGTAATGTAAGGGCTGTCCTGCAACAACCCTTAACGGTCCACTTTAGCGACCACAAGGCGGTCGTAATGACCGTCGCATACAACGACAACACAAACAAGTGCTGAAATAAACACTGTCGTTTCACTTTACTTTGCGTGTGTGTGTGTGGGCGTGATTACATTCCCTCTCGAACATCTCTCGAACATACACTTAATTCACCAAGATTTCCGCAGAGGGACAAACGAGGCGTGTTAAGCCGAACGTGATCACGAGGGGGTGTTAATGTAACTAACGGGCAAAATGCCACCAAACTTCAACAAACTCCCCCTCATAGCATCACCCCGTGCTTCGCACTTCCTCATACTCCCCTTCGAGGAAATGCGGGGGAATTTTTTTGCGGGTGTCGTCTGCTATTGCGATATTCTCCACCGCTGCATCGTTCTGGAATGGCGTGTTCTGACTTTCTGCGCTCCTTTTGGGCCGTTTTTTTATCGTTTTGCTTATGAATCCTGCGCTTCACTTACGGCTGAAAAAGCTGATGGAAGGAACGGGGCGGGACGTTTACGCTTTAACACTCCACTGAAAGTTCACGCGAAAAGAGAATGACCCTGTCACCACACGTTCCCGACGACGACACGTTTTGGTACATCTGGGAGTCTAAAATATGTGAGCGAATGACTAAAAAATAGCCTGAAAATTTGTTAGAGTGGGCACTTACATGCGTTCCGGAACGACTCCGGTTCATTTGTTGCTTCATTGGATGTTCGCTCGCCCCGATGTCGAGCTTGGCCATGTTGTGGGGACGCCATGCCTGCGCGTGCACGGACAGTTGTAGTATTCCATTCCGTTATTCTGATCGGTTCTAAACATTTATAACCGTAACAAAAAGCAGCCGAAGGGTTGCACAGTACGGCACAGGAACTTTTAGAGTGCGTAGCGCATTCCCATTCACCCTCCCTTCCCCACTTACTGTCCCGGAACTCCTTTCCAACCCTGTGTTTATCAACTAATAGACAAGTACACCGTAACAGATATTACGAGCTGTATCGGAAAAGTTGTGCGAGTTTCGGGGTCGTTCGCTCTTGCTTTTTGTTGCCTCTTGCCTCCTGTACCCCTCATGGCCTGGAGGCCCTTTTATCCGCGTAAAGGCTGTTGGTTCATTTTATGCGTGCTCACCGCTGCCAATTGCTCTTTGTTGAGCATTTGATTGCCGGCCGTTGCCCTATATCCCCCCCCCCCTTAAGCCTACCTTGTGTCTCGTTTGAGGGGATGCAAAGGAACGATGTTTACCCTATATAAAGACATACCAATTTCGCAAAATACGCAGCTCAGTATTTCGTCCTCTGAACGAACAACCGCCATTTTATATACAGAAAGAAAAACTTAACCAATCGTACCTATGACTTGAATAAACGGCGCAATGATGTTTGATATGAGTTCCACAGTTCAACTAAAAAGTTTTGTTTTGGATTCCTGAATACGATTCCCAAACCATGCCACTTGGAAGGCACAAAAAAAAAGCAACGCCCTGACGAGATTTGAAGCCGCCAATTTGATGGAGCTGGCGGGAGGCTTTATTCGAATGCGCCACGAAATAGTTTTGTTCTTGAATGGACGGAAAATTTCGGCCTATTCACGATGTAACATAACGACTAAAAGACAACAGAAAGTAACGATGGAGAAGCACAAAGTCCCACTGCGTTTTGCGTCCTTCAAAGTCAGGCAAGCAGACACTCGCATACAAACATTTTAACTCGTACGGTGGATCATTCTTCTTCGCATAAACACTCCTCAGCAACGCAGGCAGCTCACCACAAATGGACTTACTTGGCGTGGGGGGTTCCGCATGCCGGTCAATCACGCGGCACTGCCCCAAGCTGTACAAACCCACTACTACAAAAACATCTGCCATTGTTGCAGCCGCCCCATTCCATACGGGAGATTTCCCGTACAAGCCGGGTTAACATCCCGAGCGTTGTATAGTCCCACACAAGGGCCGAGCGCCTGGCCGGGTAGTCGCTTGTACCTAGTTTACCGGTAGGTTCGCGGCACCACCAAGGCACACGAATGCACATGGTGACTTCCACAGCCACGGTGGACCCTCAACTTGTAACCGCCTGTGGCAGGACATGCTGCCAGACTCTTTCACCCCACGGCAATGCGGTGTTTTAGAAATCCGGGGGCGGGCCCGTTAGATGGACATGGGTCAGTGGCCCTTCACAAAGGCAGGTTTCCAGGCGTGCATTCCCCTTTCAAAGGTCCGCACTCAACCGGGGACACCTGCACCCATTAAAGAAACCGGTGGGTGCCCGGCGGTATCAGGATTCGAACCCGGTACCTCCCGTATACGAGGCGAGTGCTGTACCTCTGAGCCACCGCTGCAATACCGGATTCTGCGGTACCCGATTAATGTCACGAAAAGGGAGGAACCGAATGGTGGAAGGAATAATTTCAATGTCCTTCATTAGAGTCCACTGCAAAACGTCCCAGAAGAAAACTGCGTCACTGGACAGCCCAAAACGATGATCAATTGTCTCTGGTTGATGGCATAGGCGACAATTGCACGACCAAGGAATCGAGATTCCTTTTTGGCGCAGCCATGTCTGAACTAGGAGGGCGGAAGAATGAAGCTTGAAGAAAAACGTTTATGCATTCGGCGAAACACGCGTACTCATTACCCGTCTTAAAACATTACTTTTATGGTGGCCTAAGTAAGGCTGGCCATAAATAGGCACCGGGAATAGACTTTCGATTAGAGTGCTCGTCATAGTTTTCCTTGACATACTGAAGAGATATTCCAAACAATACCATGCGGTAAGAAAGTTAAAAGATTGCCAACCGCCTTGAGAAATCCCCTTGGCAGTTTCACGTTAACTTCGCCCGTACATATAATCAAGAAAGGCAAATGGAAACTTGTGGACTGATGAAGTACAGTTAGTAAAAGTGGGTGATAAACCAATTTGTAGAAATAAAAAGCATGACACAGGTTGGTGCACAAACAAATGCATCAGCCCAACACCCCCAGGATTTGAAGGAAGAAAAAGTTTTCACTGCGCATAGGCTCTCATTGAGAACCCGGCAAAAATCCTAAACTTTAGATCACGCAAAGTGAAGCAATTGAAGCAAATAAGGGAGCTTTGAAGCAAGAAAGACATTACTCCCTTTTACTCGTGCAAACACACAGTAGTCTCGCCGTTTCCATTCCTGCAATGTGCGCTTAAATTGCGTGAGTGTTGACGACCAATGAATCGCCGTATTCCATATCTGATGCTAAAGCACGCCCTGGTACTGAAGTGGGGTAATATCCCAAATATACCAGCGAATGTGGATGGTTTTGTTCCCCATTTTCCGATCCAAACTCTGTTAGTTTTTTCATCTGAACAACCTTCAAGACACACCACAGAGCTGCCTGTTCACTGTAAGTGCTTCCTGGACACTCCTTTTGTCAGCACAAAAATACGCTATATCATCCGCATAAGCACGCAACTTAACCTCGTACAATTGTAAGCATAAACCTTTCACTTCTTGACTCTGCTGGATGCTGCGACAATGAGGTTCGAAATACAATGCGAACTGCAACGGTGACAAGGGGAAGCCTTGTCTTACAGACGACTTTATCGCAATCGGCTTAGACAGAATACGATTGACGATCAGCTGTGTAGCGCACTTATTATTGCAGAGTTTGATGCCCTAATACATTACGTCGCCTAGGCTGACCGCTGCCAGAAGTGCGAATAAAAAAATCGCAAGAGACCAGATAAAAGGTTTTTTCAATGGTTATTGGTATTAGGGGCCCCGCATCCACCCATATATGGCCATGTCAGGAATTGGCATATATGGCCATTTATGGCACACCCATATATGGCCACACATGCCCAATTCCTGACGTGGCCATATATGGCAATTTTTATATATGTCCATATATAGTATTTTCGTAAGGGATCTCTCAGCGGTGTGACCAAATCGCCTACACTCGCTGCACCGAGGTGTTCGGCACTGTATCGCCACATGTCTAATCCTGTTGCAACGGAGACAAAGAGGTGGCTGAACGAGGATCAGAACAAGGCACTGGCTTCCATAAATGTTCAACATATGCAGCACCTCAGCGGCAGAGACACCATCCTTAGAATAAGAAACACTTCCCAAGCTCGAGTTCTCATGTCATCCTGAACACCGCCACATTTCGCGGAAGATGGATTGGGTAGTTCCAAATGGTACAAGCACTTCTGTAATCCGACGGTTCTCCATGTGAAAGTACACCCAAAGTAACTTCATTTTCATATTCCTTGCGCCCGGGGCAAAGACCACACACTATAACCGCTTCACAGTGATCTGTTTGAGCTTAACGAACTTGTAATTACCGACGCTGGAGGCGCAAGTAAGCATCCACACATAACGCATTTGGTACGGACAAATGAACAATACGCCGCGAAGGTTGATCACGCGAGCCAGGACATCCCTGAAGCAGGGAGCAGGGTATAGATGGCCTTTCAAGTCCGCATGCAGGAAAACAGTGTTTCAGACAACGTTAGCGGTTGGGAGACGGGGAAGAGGGACCTAGCAGTTGTCCATGTCAGTTCCCGACGAACTAGAACCTCGGCTCATGGCCGATGGCGCTGTTTCCAGAAGACAGCCCAAAAAGACACAACCGTTCGGAACGGCGTCTTCTCCTGGCTGGTTAACTAGAGATTTTATGAATAACAGTTCCGCAGTAAGGTTCCGTAATGCCCCCTCCATAGCTGACCTCCAGCAACAGCACTGTTTCGGCTTCGACTGTGATTTCACCGTGGGGTAATAGTACCCACCGTGCTTTTATCTTACGCTTTACGCTAAAAACTTTGGTTCACATTGATTCCTTATGACCCAATAAACCTTTCGTAACTTCTATTGCGCTCTTAACTGAAATTATACTTCCTACAAGCCTTGCTGATCGCATGCGAATATGCAGTTTGCCACTGCGAGAAACGAATTGTCGCCAAAGTGAACGGCTGAAGCGTCGTAAGACGAAATAGGGAGCGCATGTGTTGATGTGTATGAACTTCATGGACCCTACTATTTTTATTGCACTCTAGGAACTAACAGAACAGAGCCGCATTCATTACTGCGCGAATGTTGCCTGGGCGCAGTTTTCGCTGCTCCATCGATTCCTTACGATCCTTCCGCCGATCGCCATTGTCGGCGTCTTCAGTCAGCGAGCCAGTCACACCCCCCAGACTTTCGATCGGCCGACGTGTTCATGTCGCTGTTTTGGTCGTGCTATGAGATGGTCTGCAAACTCGAAAGTCGGCACCACCGTCGAGTCATCGTCGTGTCGGCCTTGCCAACGCGCCTTAACGAGAAGCGTGGTAAAAGAGTAAGAAAGATAAATATTTACGAACGCGATAGCGTTAAACGTGCTGCAGGAAGCGCTAATCAAAGGAGCCACCACGACCTATCGACGCTGAGGATACGACCCTTCTCCTCACCGGAAGTGAGAGAAAAATCCGTCCGATTGCAAGATTTCTGCTTCGTGACGCACATGGAAGAATCGCTGACGTAAATGCGGGAAGATGGCGCAGCCCAAAAGCACGCAGAAGAGGATGAGAACGGCGAAACAAACTTCGCAACGACAGTGTGAGCTTTCCGGTGCACGTGAAAATGTTATAATGGTCGCAGATGAGGTTGACCACCCAACCTAACGACTGCGCTAGTTTATGTATTGTCTTTAAAACGCCTTTGAGGACTCCTTCGACACCTATTTGCCCATAGCTCTCTCCTCCCTCAGCCTACGGCCAGGAAAAAATGTTCTCGAAGCATGGCGGCACAGCCCTCAGAAGTGAAAGTTTCAGGTTCAATAAATGACCTCTGGTATCTAGTTAAACATCCTCGTATTTACAGTTTTCCTCTTCAAAGAAACCTAACTCAAGTATTGGCCATCTGCCACCAGTAGACAGCATGATTGAAAAATATTTAAAAATTTTGCCGTTGAACTTTTTTTTGCGGCATTAATTGGCAGCTGAAGGCAGATAGACTGTGCCTCTGAAACAGTTGCATGCGATTTTAGTGTCCACCACACTCGCAGTAAAGAAATAGGGTCAGTCAAGTAGTCCTTTGTACAAGAAAAGGTGACGCCCTATTAAAAAAAATGAACGTATAAATTAGGTTGCTCACGGTGTATGAGCCTCAGTCCGTGGTTTCTGCCTAAATAAGGCTCGGACACCGATAAGAAAGATTGCGTTCGTTTTTAGGGTGGAAGAGAAGGAGAAAAGTATAGAGAAGACTTCGCCATCGAAAAGCCCTTAAAGAAAACGTGCGACAAGGTGGCATAAGAGCGTACGTAATAGGGAGACCGTACTATCGGAAGGGCTTGCAGTTTTGTCTAATACGACAATGCCGGGAGAATAAAGCCTGTGCCAGGGGAGCAAGAAAGGAAGAAAGGATTAAGAGATGAAAATGAAAGGAAAAGAAAAAGCTCATGATCAGCATTAAGAGATAGCGCAAGAAGGCGAATGGCTACGCTAAGCAATTCACCAAAGGCCACAGCCCACTCTCCTAAGAGAACTTTAACAAAACCGCAAAGAAATAAAAAAGTAGAAAAAAAAATTAATGAAAAAATAGTTCGAGAAATCTGATTGCGGGCTAGGCAGAATGCCGGATTACGAAGAAGATGGAGCGGCACATTTGGCCAGCGAAAGGGAATATTTTAGCGGTGGACGCCCTATTATGAGCAATGACAGCGCGGTGGCGAAGTGAAGTAAGAAGTAATAGTGGGAAATAAGACGGTTGGGAAATTCTCTCACAGCAGTTGCGCCAAATAGACCAGCTGCGAGGCCAGAGAAATCTGAAGGCGGTCGCGCATGAATTAGTTACGCGTAGGATTAGAATACGCGACACTAGTGCGAGCCTCACCGCTAAAATGGGCTTAACAGACCGAACTTGATCTTGTCGGGCGGTTACAGTATGCCTCCGGCGAAGCGGCGTTTCAGCTTTAGTGTGGCACAGCAGAATTGGTCTATCGCTATTAGTAATTTCTTCCCTTTTTGTTTTGGTTCATGGTCTTGTCAGATTGTTCGATTCGAAGGTGCCCACAACTGAAGTGAGATTTCATCGGTGAATGGTTGTAAAGCAATTATGGCGCGTAGTTCCTTGAATTTGGAAACTTGTTGTGGCGTACCTGAAAGCATTTGTGGTTGCTTTTCGGCGCCAACCACCTATCCGTTATCATCTGGGGTTGCATGCTGCAATATTGGTCTTCTCCAAGTGCTTTAACCTCTTTGGCCTGTTCTTTCGGTATTTCTTTAGGCGGGCGCATACAGAAGTTTCTTCTTCAAAAATATTTCAATACTAGGCTGTCACATGTGCTGTGATATGGTCAGAAATTAAACTTGTAGTCATGGGCCGCTTTGGGGAACACAGTGGAGATTTGAACAACTGCAGCGGAAATGGATACGGAAAGTATTATTCCGCATACGGTTTCAAGCAAAGCAATTTGCTGAAAGGCTTGTTGGTACATCGTAACCCAAAGAGAAACAGCGCAGCCGACGAGAATGATCGAGAACTAGCCGAAGACGACGAAATGGAGGGGATCCCCAGCGCTTTTTTCACTGAGAAGCGCGCACTGCTTCCCAACTGGCCGAGTTGGTGTGGTTGAACTTTGTCCCTTCTCTTTTTCTGTAGTATCATCCTGCCTGTCCTTCCCAAAAGGGTCATTTTGTGGGAATGGCAGACGGGCCACGACCTGCCAAGAAAGTGCTTAGCCTCGGGCACAAGTTCTGCGAGCACCTCACGCTTGACAAGACAGTGCTCGGGTTCTTGGTTTAGATGGAGCGCTTCGAAGGCTACATCGGAGGACGTAAACAGGTGTGTTAGCGCCACGGTTGCGGTCTTACCGAGGGAAGCAAATTTCCTCCGAGTTGTTTTTTTCCCGCGGACTGTCGTCGCTTAGAAGGGCCGGTCTGAAGTTGCAACAGGCAGACAAAGAAGGAGCATTCCCGATAATACCGTCATCTCTACATATAACGAGAAGGCGGCAGACGCTGTGTTTTCGAACTTTCGGTTGGTGTAAATCATTTAGCCAGCTAGGGTGAAGAAGCAGGCGACGAAGCTGTGCAGCGATTTGGTACTTGACTGACTCGCAGCGTCAATCAAGAAAGCCAATGCCTGAGCTTCACATTCTTTTTTACCGCCAAAACGCACAAGGAGGGATGCCCGTTAAGTGTCATTAACAGCAAAAGATTACCTTGGCCGCACTCCTTACGCCCTTACCTCCAGCTGCCACTGTCGATCTTGAACCTAGATGACCCGTTTCCTGTCAAAAGCCCGCGTGAAGTAGACATGTTCCTGAGCGCCCTCGGAAAGAAAGAACAAGGAGCATTCTCGGTTGACGTAACATACCTATGCTACACATTACCGGAGGGCCCCGTAATCAAAGCTGTGGGTGATTGAATAGATGAATACGGAGCAGTTCACTTCCAGAATTCATGCGGCACTAGAGTGTCTGCCTTTCTTGAGTTGTTTCGTTATTAATTACGCTCGAAACTAATTTCACACGCTGGAGACTTGTGCATCCAGATGGAGTGAAACTGCATTGTAGCGTGTTTTGTTACTGTCTTTAGAGACTTCCCGCTTGCCCGCATGGACAAGCAGTTACACGGTGTGGTTTCAGGGCTCAGCGTCCTCAGGCTATTGGGGTTCGCGGACGATTACCTGGCCCTCTTTGAAATCTAAAACACCACGATCAGTGAAGAAGCTGAAGCGAATTTTCGGGTATTCCTATCGCACTTCAAAGGTTTCACCTTGACAATGAACTTGCCTTCAAACGGGCAGCTGATATTTTTGGACCTTGCCCTGTTTTTCGGAAATGAGAAGAACTCTTGCTGGGATCATGCGCCTAAGTCCTAAAAGTACCTATTACCACTTAGTTCAGCGCACTCAAATGTTGTTAAGAGGAGAATTTCCACCGCTTAGGAGTGCCCCCAAGTGTTCCTTCCCCCACCTTGTGCAAACACATTTTGATGCTGAAGACCTCCTTCTGGTGTGTGCAGCGTATCCGGATGACCTGTGTGCTTTAGTGACGAAGCTGCTAGGCGAATATTCTTCGAAACTCGGTGATTCCGTATGTCCATGGAGTAAAAGATGTTCTGAAGAAGAGTGACAGTAAGGGGTGCGCACGGTTTGTATTTTCGGCTCCCAAGAAACACAGCTGACTTTGTAAGCGTGTAAAGGCCGGAAATCCTAAGCCGCGCACGTGCGTCAAAACCACATCGCACGCTGCTGTGACTGTGTGGACAACGTCGTCGAGGAAAACCCGTTGCTGTGTTTACGCTCTTATATAGAACAAACAGGTCGTTACCTGAACGCTCGCCTGTGGGAGCACGCGACAGGCAGCATGACTTGTGTTGCCTGTGTAGAGGTTGTCGACAGGCAACACCCATCATCCCATTGCCCCTCGTGCGGCTTCACCCCCGCTTCAGTGACTGTGCCACCCTCACAACGTCTCCAGGCCGAGGAGAAGGGAAAGTTTTTGAAGCTTTCGAATCAACAGGGAGGACAAGTGTTTTTGTGAACCGTCCATTTCCCTTCTAGATAAAGAGATTGCGTACCTGACTTCACTGGTTGTCGATGAATATGAAATGTTGTTGCTGTCTTCACATATGCTTTGATAGTATTTGATGTCAAATTTTATTTCGTGTCTTCGCTTTTTTGTGTATATTTCCCTGAAGTATTAAAACATGCTGCCTTTTTCTTCAGCATTGTATTGTTTTTTTTTTCTACTTCAGTTCGCCGCGTCATGTCCACTGTTTTTCTTCGATCGTCGAGTGTTTTGAGCAAGTTTTAGGTGATAGACTAAATTAGCCGCAAATGCTCGAAGCAATAGGAGCAGAGGTGTTCCGGATAGGTTTGTTTTCAAGAACGTCAAAATTGTCGGTTTTGTAGACGGATTAGAATATTAAGGCATATTGGAAACACGACTATACATAACTAAATGCAGTAATATTTTCTCTAGTGTGCAAAAATTATTTGTAAGATGCGTGGCTGCATGTTCGAGTCGCTCATGCACAATGCATGCGCCTGAAAAAAGTCTACAAAACTTTTCGCGTGCCCGAGGTTTAACTGGGTAAGCTGAAAGTAGTGAAACTCGACACCAGCCTGCTTTCCATCGACTCTTCTAAGTGCAACAGTCCTGGGAGCAGGTGTACAACCTGTTTAGCTAAACGGAAAAGCAACTGCTGTTAATCCAGTCGATTTTTCTTAAAGTCCTCGTGGGCTCGTCCTAATGGAAGCGTTTTTTTTTTCCTAATGCTTTTCTAGCCTGTTAGCCTTCAACGGTGTTGCCTCCAGCTTAGTCTGCGTGTTCGCCCGAGTTAAGTTACCACACGCTTCCGCCGGTAGCAAAGGGTACTCCTAGGGCTTTCACCCAAAGCCCACAAATCCGCTTTTACGAATAAACAAAGCAAAGAAAGGGTAGACGCCAATACCGAGGAGTAAATGCGCGTACGCTGGACTAACAAAAAGCAAGAAAGCATACAAAGCACCTAAATAAAGGAAGCTGGCCAAGAAGGTCGGAAACAGCGCGCAGCTGCAGCCGCGGAGGCGACTTTGGATTTCGAGCACGTACCTGCCGCGTATGCAACAACAGCCGCACATTTGTGTAGGAAAACGATTATTCCGGGCGAGCTTGTAGTCAGAGCAGCGCTCTGTCTTGGCCTCTGCTTTCACTCTCTCTCTACCTCCCTCACAGCCGACTTCTTTTTGTGTTCTTCCCTTTACGACTCTTTCTTTGGCGCACCGGTGTTTCTCCCCTTCGCCTTTGTCATTTTCTGGGTGTTCGACGATCGTTAACATTCATCGAACGGACCGCTCCTGACAGTGCTTGGGGGAGCGCCTGAGGAAACATGTCTGTGAAGAACAAATCACCCAGAGAAAGAAAGTGCAAGGAAACACCGACAGTACCGCCCCTTCCTCCAAAGTTAGCATGCGGCCGCCTTTTCTCTATCCTTGATACTAAGAAGCAGGCCTACGTAGACGAAAAACAAAGCCCGCCTGCATGCGTAAGCAACCCCGCTTACCCTGCTTTTTCGGAGCGTTTTTTACTGGGCTCGTTAGCGAACCCCGTGACGTAGAGAAGTAGTGCCGTTAACACGGGATTAACACCTGCTGTCACGTGTCCCTCTGCTGAATTTCACGAGTTTGTCAAGCCAATTTTTCCCTGCCTTCGTCAGTACTGTAACAAGAATTCTGTCGGTAACGCAGTGTGAATATTTGCAATACAGCTTTAATACAGTCAAAAAATAGACGGTAGGAGTTTAATACAAAAGATTAGACCTTTTTCCCAGGGACCCTCCAGATAACGTAACCAAATAAGAAACTGAAAATGTGTGACGAACGAGCCTTAACAATCAAATTAAACTGATGCTGATTTGACGCTCATGCCCTTAAATTAACTGCAACCAAAGCAGTGTAAAAGTTTATATAAGCCAGTAGGCTAACACAAATGTTTGGAGGCATTGCACATGACGAATATAAATAAAATGTGAGTTGTTATTGCGTGTGTTTGTATCTGTTTGAACGGAAACACAGCTCTGCTTTAACGAATTCACTGGACATGCGCACTAACACTAGCTTTGCGAATCCATATTACCTTCATTGGCGACACTAGCGTGCGCCGCCTGTGTTGGGCTGTTCAGATTGACCCAGAAAAGATTAGCAAAATATATAATAATTCTTTGTTACAAAGAACAAAATACTAGAAAAAAAAATATCAAACGTAGCCCGCCTTTGTCACGTGTAAGTAGAGGTGATGCCAGAACATCTCAGGTGCACTGCTGTGTTGAATCAGCAGTAAAAGGTAAAAATTACGACCACCTCCCCTCACATGAACCCTGGTGTGATGCAACGCATGTCATGGGGGGTTCCATTGCCGTTTTACATCGTATTGATTAACACTTATAGCAGGGATTCTCACGCGAAGGGGAGGTGGGCGTAATTTTCCATTTTCACTATGCAATGCGCATGCAGTACACGTATGCTCAGGTACGGTTTTTGTTGCAGACGACAATGAGTGCCTTGTATTCCGTAAAGTGCATAGTTAGGGGCTCGACGATTGCATCAAGCAATCGTCGAGTACTGCGAGAGAGTGCAAGCGTAACGCGGACGACCGTCGACTGAGACCGTCGGAGCGCGGCATGCCGCTTTATATTCACAGCGCCCGAAGGAGAGGAGAGCCCGGAGAGAGAGAGTACTGACATGCGCAGCGCGCGCAGCGCCGAGCGCAGCGCCGAGCGCAGCGCCGCCCACCGGCGCCTAGCAACGGAGTGAGAGCGCGCTGCGCCAACCCGCAGCTGTTTGGGAGAGAGTGTTCGCTTGGACAACGCCGGACAGACGCAGGAAGGACAGAGGGGCAAGCATGAGATGCGTTGCATCTAAAAATACCACTATTGTGGTATTAATTGAAGTGTAAAAGCAGGCTCGGTAAAGCAGGCTCGGTAAAGTGTAAAGTGTAAAGTGTGAAGTGTAAAGCAGGCTCGGCTGTGCACTACCAACGTTTTAGGTTGCCACAATGGTGCATGGCAGCTAAGAAGTTCACACAGCCCTCTAATTGTGGGAAACGTTGCCAACACATACCACGCAGAATCGTATTGATTCTCTGGCGGCTTTTCAGACAGTGTCTCTTCCATCACTCTGCCCTGTTTGCTGCTTCCATCGTTCTTCTCAGGCCCTCAAACCTTGGGGAGTTGTAATTATACGTGGCCTCTTCATGGCGTTACTAGAATACGAGTGTACTGCCCCGTGCATGTTTTTATTCCGGAGTCATACCTGAGGGGCCGTCATTGCTAGATTGGTGCGTGGAGCCTTTATTAATCATCGGCCAATCCCCCACTAGGGCTTTTTCCCAAGAGGGCATATTCCAGGAGTAGTCTTTTGTTCACGGACTCGAAAAAACCTGCAGGAATTGAGAGAATTGTCTACTAATGTGTATAACTCTTATGCCGCTTGTCTTCAGTGTGAGTTCTTTACAGCCAATTTTTCCTAGATAGACAGACATATGACAGACAGATAGATAGACAGACGGATGGATAGATGAATGGGTATACACACACACACACATATATATATATATATATATATATATATATATATATATATATATATTGTTGCGTCCTGTCAAACAGGGCGCAGGGAAGTTGTCTTGGCGAAGACGCAGGGGCAAAAGTATTTATTAGGCGAGGTGCCTAATTGGTCCGGGGAAACATAGAGAGAGCACCGGTTGGTGGCAAGCAATATGGCGACCATGAACAGAGCAAACGAGCCGCTAGCTAACGCGCTCCTTCGTCGTCCTCTGCTGTGTCGCATCGCACGGCACGTACCCAGGCGGGGGATTAGCGTGTTCATCCTACATAACGCTGTCGTCCCACAGTTTGGATCCCACAGTTTAGCACCGTGACAATATATATATATATATATATATATATATATATATATATATATATATATAGGGAGTAGTAGAACTTTGAAGATGGTAGAGAACACAAGAGAAGAAAAACTTCGAACAAGGTAAAAGCACGATTGTGGCCTACGTTTCAGCAAAGAGAACTTGCTTTCCTCAGGTATATATATATCTATATATATATATAGAGAGAGAGAGAGAGAGAGAGAGGAAGATAGATAGATAGATAGATAGATAGATAGATAGATAGATAGATAGATAGATAGATAGATAGATAGATAGATAGATAGATAGATAGATAGATGCAGGGGTGGTTAGAGAGATATGATGGATGGATGGATGGATGGATGGATGGATGGATGGATGGATGGATGGATGGATGGATGGATGGATGGATGGATGATGAACATCCTTAATTTCGAGCTCACTGGTTCCTGATGGTTAGGGCAGGAGTACTGTGGGATTCGCCTGCTAGCCCGGTATGTCCTGGCACTTGCTGACTGTTCGTGCCCTCTCTCTCAGCATGCGCTCCGTCGAGACGTTCAGGCTGGACGGCTGGTCCACCCTTTGCTCGTTTGTTGGTGGGGACTGGGTGGGGTGGACATGGGTTTTTTGCATTCCCATACCAGATGGCACCGGGTGTCGTGCTGGGGTAGAAGTTATAGATTATGTATAATCGGGTGGGATAGATATGGTGGCAGATGGTAGAAGGGGGGGGGGGGTTGGTAAGAGATCGTCTGGAGCCCGACGGAGTATGGTCGCTTCAGCTCAGGAAAAGTGGAATCGGGGTGGCGGGAACCATTGGCGCTCATGTTTGTAGTGGGAGAGGATGTCCGCGCAGCCATTAAGTGTGGAGGGGGGGGGGGGGGGGGGGGGGGCTCTTCTTCTGGTCTTGACTCCCCTCGGAAATATCCCGGACTGTATGTACCCGTGGAGCGGCGTGTGCTGCCTCATTCCCGTCGAGTGTACTGCTTCCGGATCGGCTGCGAAGTCCAACCAAACGTGTTTTCTTTCTTTGTGCAAGCACGGAAATAATTACAGGCGAAAGAGTGTTCAGTACTCAAATGCCACCGTGGAGCCGCAGTCTTACAGCCGTTGTGCTCCTAAGCTCAAAACCACTATAAGACGCGAAGCCACGGAAGCGTTCCTGTATTTTGTTGGTAGCGTTGTGCAGCTGGAAATAACGTACACAACAACGACGCAGTCAAGACGCGTCTGAAAAAAAAATTAAACAGGATAAGTACTTTTTATAACAAAAAAAAGAATACCATAGCACAAAAAATGAGCACTCGCATCTGCGCCACCTGGCAGGGTGGAATACTGCTCCAGAAAACACCGTTGGCTGCATATGTGACACCCCCAGAAAGAGAAAAAATGTGTTTTATAGCTCTTTAATACGAATCGATAAAGCACAAAAGTGAAAGGTGCCTTCAAGTTCTCTTGTATGTTCATGGTACATCGATACGAACTTGCACATCGCATTTATATTTTATCGCAACGGCACCGTTAGACGCATCATCATTATACACTGGATTACACGTGCAGGCGCATTGCGTACATCCGATTGAAACCCCAGGTACTCGCAAACCGTGCGAACGAAACCGAACGGGTTCTCAGCGAATTGTTTGGTGAAGTCATGGTCCGCTACAGCGAAAGGAGCATGATTTTCAGTTTGGCAGCAGTCTTGTGGGTGCGCTTGACCAGCGACATCTTGCTGGGGGGGTCGCTTCAATAAAGCTGCGACCACTTCGCTCCTGCCCCATGGCGTGTACAGCAGACGCTTGCGCTGCGACGAGCGCAGCTTGTAGAACGCGAGACTCAAAGTTCGTAGCTTGGGCCGTGAATGCGTGAACGCGTTCCGCTTACCGCTGCAGTGTCTCTCGTCGCACCAAAACACACAGGAGAGCGACATTCGTGTGTTGGCATCGCTGCCTTTCTGCCTTAATGCAGCAGTCTTCTTACACGGGGCCACGGTGGAGGAATTAGTTATTGCTCCACCGTTCACAGGGCCATCACACCCGCAGCATAGGCCGCGCATGAACACCGCAGCTTACGCTACTATACGCTGCCCTATCGAGGCGGCACCTATCGGCGCTGATTAGCGTCATGACGCACTACTCCGCTTCACCTCTCCTACACGGCAGCACCACCTGAAGGGAGAATGTTACAGGTAAGGATACAGACGCGTTCGTACAGTTGAACAAGCTTACGCTCATAGCCCAGTCGATTGCCTATGCGACAATTGTCCTACCAAGGACTATTATAAACATTCTCTTTTCGCGCAGCCATGTATTAACTGGGAGTGTGGAAGAATGAAGCTTGAAGAAAAACGTTTTTCCATTTGGCGGAATACACATACTCATTACACGTCTTAAAACATTGCTTTCCCGGTGGCCTAAGTAAGGGTGACGATAAATAGACACCGAAAATACGCATTCAACCAGAGTGCTTGTAATTATTTTCCTTGACATTCCAAGCAAACCCGCGCGGTAATCAACCAGAGACAGTTGAGCATTGTTTGGGGTTGTGCCGGGTCGCTGTGTTCTTCTGGGACGTTTTGCAGCGGAAATTTAAAAAAGGACATTGACATCGCCCCGTACACCATTCGCTTCTTGCCATTTGAAGATGTTAATCGGGTGCCATATGAAGTTTTTGTTTTCCTAGGATTGTTTAACCTATGTAAGTGTGGCATGATTGATCGGCATGCGAAACCCCCTAGGCCGACCAAGTGCATTTTTCGGGAACAGGCGGCGTTGGTGCGGAGCGTTTATGCTGCGCAGAGTGATCAGCCGGAGTTGCTGCCTCTTCTGGATGCGTGCGTTTGCTTCCCTGAGTTTTTAAATGGTGCAGATCTTTGTTAGAAAGATGTCCTTTCCCTTTGGTGTCTGTTAGAGTTTATATTTTGCGTTAATTGTTTTGTCTGAATTTTTTTTTTAATTTCTAAAATTTCCAGGCAATAAAGAAAAAAGAGTTCATACATAGCCCAGTTGGCAGCCGTTTCGCCCCTCCAGTTGCTGGCAGAGTGATCGTGGGCTCGAATCGATCGGTCGATAGCACTTTGGAGGATACTACTAACAATCAACCACGTGAATTCTGCTTAGCTCATACACGCTGTGTTTCATACAGCGCACCTCACGGCGCAGCCAGCGTCGCAGGCACCTAAAAGCTCGCCCTTTAGCTTCTTCGTGCGGGCGTAACTGGATTGTGTTCGACGCTGACGCCTAACAGCATCACACTGCATTTCTCTTTCGCCCTTCCCCCCCCCCCCCCCCCCACTCCCACCGTTTTACTTACAACCGCTTTCTCGCTCAAATAACAGCTCCTACGGCGCGAGGGGCTTCTCTTGCGTTTCAGAAGAAAGTGGTGGCGGAAGTTTCCGGAAGTCTCTCGAATGCAATTACTCCCGCTAGTGTGAGGGTGCAAGAAAGAAAGACAAGGACAAAAAATTGTAGTACGGAAATTTATTTTTCTTCTTATTCGTTTTCTTCCTTTCTTTCATTACCGTAAGTTCCCTACAAAGTTTCCTTCCCTGCCCTCCCATTGTGCTAAATTTCTTAAGCACTTTTCTCCCCATTACAACTTTCAAACAACTGGTGGATGCTAGGCTGAATATATGGCTCTTTGGCTTTCAAAATAACGTCTTGATAGACCACTGCGTCAGAAATTTGTGAGCTGAAGTGAAAACCGTGTATAAGCAGGCACAGACGGCAATCAAAAACACCGTTATTTTTCTTCCTGATAAATAAAAAAGGAGGAGGAACAGAAATCAAATTATCCTGTACTTGTCCTTAGCATGAAAACAAATTTCACGGTTCAGTTATAATGTGCGAAGTAACAGCGACAGCAAAAACATGCTAGATTGTTACGACAAACTAACAAAAACAATTCCGTTGTTTGCTTCTTTTGTTAAAATGTATGCCTCTATCGCTGACAGCTTACTAAACCGTGCTGAAATTAGTTTAATCCAGGTAGGAGTCACTGCGGCTCAGAGAGAGAACGTAAATTAGACGTCGAGTGCATCAAGCTCCGTAGACCGTTTGGAACTGTTCATCTACCGAGACGACGTGGGTGCCGTCATCGTAAATGCCATATGCACTCTGTGTCTGTGCGTGGCCTGTTTCGCAGTTCTGGTGGTGCCCCAGAGATGCTATAAAAGAAATGAACAAAGGTGTCTGGACAGCCTCTGACCCATCAGCTTTACCGCGTCGTACTTTTAGAGCTGCCCCTCAAGATTTTTGTCCCGCGTTCAGTTGGAGCCCAGCAGCACAGAAGGGAGGCACATCTTTTTAAAGAGAGCAACACGAAGATAAGACGACTCGATGTTGCCAAGTCACGGCGATTCGTGAAACCAAGAGTACTGAGGGTTAGGGGCAACCGCTGGGGGATGTTAAGGTTGATTGGTAAAGAAAAACATCACAAAAAATTGCTAAGTGAAATTGACGTTCAACTGTACAAAATTGTGGGCAAAATTTGTTTCCCTTTTTTTGAAGCAACAGCTGTAAACAGGAGAAGTTATTGCATTCATAAACGTGCCAGCATAAATGTGCACGCATGAGCGTACCCACGTAACACCATGTCTCGTGTTACTTCTATCCACATTACTAATCATAAGTATAAATCATAAATGATTCAATAACTGAGCTTGGTAATCGTTATTTGCACGGCTTGCATGCTTTGCTTCGCTTCTGGCCTTTCTTGCATTTTTCTACCGTTCGCACCGACGCCAGGGTAATTAAAGGTCACCTTTTAATGCGACAAATAAGGCTTTCGCCTTAACAACAGGCCATGGAACCGAGCAGGCAAATGCAACGGTCTCCAAATGAATTCACTCAGGAATCAGCACCGAGGAGAAGGGCGGCAAGTCACTCACGTCTTATGTAGACGCAGAGGTAAACGCAGCAACCCAACTACCAGAACCAGCGCAATGGTCATCAACATCGATATCGAAAAAGTGTCGATTGATTAATTGATTGATTGTACGTTTTAACGCGCCGACGCAACGCAGGCGATGAGGCGCGCCGTAGTGGAGGGCTCCGGATTAATTTTGACCACCTGGGGATATTTAACGTGCGCCGAAATCTCGTGCACACGGGTGTTTTTCCTTTTCGCCTCCATCAGAAAAGCGACCACCGCGGCCGGAAATCGAACCCGCGACCTCGTGCTCAGCAGCGAAATGCCTTAGCCACTGAGCCACGTCGGCGGGTGAAAAAGTATCGACCATATTCGCGGGCATTGCGAATCGTTAGCCGTAATCATGACAACACTTGCTCGGAACGAGAAAGACACGCATAGCGTATTCCTCCCTGCCCTGGCTCGCCCCGCCCCCCCCAACCCCCCCCCCCCCGTAGGTGATGTTTAATGATTATCACTTCGAAAAAAAGAAGGAAGCTCATGCTTAAACCAACAATGACGCAGTAAGAGAGAGAGAGAACAAACTTTATTTAAAAAGAAAACCGGGTTAGCGAGGGGGGGTGGCGGAGGACCAGAGGTCCGCCGCGACCGCCACAGATCGGCAGGCGACCAGTACTTGGCTGGACTCCTCGGAGCTGCCCAGGGCCTGCTCCCAGTGGGATGAGCAGGGGAGTGGGGAATATGGGTCAGCAGGACATTCGCAAAGAAAGTGATACAGAGTATCCAGCTGACCGCACTTGGGGCAGTGGGGTGTGTGGAATTGATGTGGATGTGTATGTATTAGTTGAGTACGATGAGGGAACGTGTGCGTTTGGATTATCCGCCACATGTGGGCAGCCTCTGGGGATAGGTGTGAATAGGGGGGGGGGGGGGGGAGCAGAGTACGGCGGAGGAGGCGGTAATGAAGGGTAATTTCCCTGAAACTGAGGAGAGACTCGGAGGTCTCGGTCTCGGGAGGCCCGTGTATAGGTGTACGAGAAACAGCGGCCCGGGAAGTAAGAGCTCGAGCGTGTGCATTCGCTGCCTCGCTAGCACCTATGCCGGTGTGGGCCGGAGTACACACCAGTTGCACGGGGTCGGTCGGGGGGTTTTGGAGAATAATTTTGAGTACTACGGGGGATATAAAGCCTTTGCAGAAGTGCCAGATGACCTGCTGCGAGTCTGATAGGACGGTGATTGGGGTGGGGCTCTGGGAGAGCGCAAGGGCAATGGCCGCTTCCTCCGCCGTAGTTGCACATGAGGTGGAGATGGTGGCAGTGTGTGTCGGGACATTGATGTCAGGTCCGGTAACCGCGAGGGCATAGGTCGGTTTATGTGGGCATTTGGCTGCATCTACGTACAGGGTGTGTTTGTCAGGGGGTTGGAGTTTTGCATGATGACTTGCACGAGCTGCTCGGCGGTTGGCATGGAATATAGGGTGCATGTGACGGGAAGGGTTTGATGCGGATGAGAGCTCGGATGTTGCGTGAAATAGGTTGGGGGGTATCGGATGTTGCGATGGGTGTATGACCTGTGATTTTGAGTATGTAATGGTCCGTGGGTGGGGTGGAGTGTCTGGCGAGTTGGGCTGTCCGGTGGGCCTCAAGATTTCAGGGATGGTGTTATAGATGCCTAGTGACATAAAGCGATTGGTAGGAGCCCCGGGAGGAAGGAGCAAGGCCGCGCGATATGCTTTGCGGTGTATGGCATCCAGGGCGTTTGTTTGAGTCTTTGTGATATGCATGTAGGGGAGGTGGTAGAGTATGCGGCTGATCATAAAGCTGTGTAATAAACGTAGTCGGTCCAGTTCTGTTAAGCCATGATGGCGGTTGGCGACCCGTTTAATGAGGTGGATATTTTGGGCTGTGTATTTCTTAATGTACTTGAGTGTGGGGAGTGTAGATCTGTTGTGTGTGATAGTAAGCCCCAAGATTCTTAGCTCGTGAGTGTGGGGATGGGGTTTTCATTCGCAAATAGTTGTATTGACGGTTGGGGGGAAGGGCGGGTTTTGGGAGGTGTCATGATAAGTAGGGCAGATTGGTGGGTGAGCATGTTAGGCCAAGAGGGGTGATGTGTGTGAGGACGTGGTCAAGCCCAGCTTGTAAGGTGTCTTCTATCTGGTTATCACTGCCACGTGTCACCCATAGGGTGATAATGACGCAGTAAAGCTCGTTGCTGCAGTGAAGAATCAAACAGGCTGCAATCCTTGACTTCAGCCTTCGTGATAGTCGTGAAGGCCGCGTACAGCTTCGCTACCTTCAAGTCTTACGCGTTACTGTGACGTTCCTACATTTTCACATGGGATCCCTTCAAATCTTGGCGGGCACTTACCGCTTTGCCTTTGCTGGAATTCTCACATCCTCGAAATGAGCTTTACAACCTCAAAAACTACCCTGCGCGTGGAAATGCGAGGCTTCACTGTTATGTGAACTTCCGCGTGTTCTCTTCCTGTCTCGTTCCTTTCTTCCTGTGTGACCCACATAAGGTAATAAACAGTGTAACATAAAAGTGCATCGGCAGCTGGAAGATGGTTCTGAAGTATTTTGTGTCGAAGTGAGCTTGCATTCATCCGATTTAGATAGGCTAGCGCGTAGTTGTCCCTTCTTATTGGGCTATGAAAACCTCAGGGGAACGCTGAACTTTGTGGCAGCCTCGACGAGGTTGGGTGCAGCCTTGTGCAGGTAAATTACACCTTCTGCGTTGAAGGAACCTTGGACTTCACCCTGCTTTCTTCTGCTTAGGTCACCTGTTACCGTCTGCAGCTGTGCATGAATAACTGCCAGCATTACAGAACAGGAAAATTTTGTAGACCATTATCTTCGCCTCTGTTATTGAAAAACAACGTTGGCGAACTGTCCTTCGTAGTTCGAAAGGCAAAGACCCCCACCATGCTTTTTTTTTCACAACTACATGATGCAGCGGTTCTAAGTAAAGGATAAGTTCTGTTAAAGGCACCGCTGAATGAAAGAGCGAACTGTATTTTGCTTGAAATTACACGTATTTTCCTGCAAAAAACGCCGACTACTTTTTATAACGCCTAAGGCAGGTAAACAACTCTAAATTTGCAGTCGGTGGGTGACCTTTCGGACGTGCTTTATAAATATATGATTTCAGGGGAACATTGCGGTTGCTGCGCGTACTAATTGCACCGAAGCAATCGATATTTTGAGCCGCGAAGTGAATCCTTAACTTTTTTTAAAACTACGTTATTTTAATGACACATATATGAGGCTGTTTTCAAATTGTCTCACCACAGAAGATCTTTTCGAATTAGACGCCGCTTTACAAATTTCAGCTTCATATGAAAAGCCGAAGCTTTGCTTAGGACGCAAAGCAAATTTTCTCTCAAGGCTAATCCGGTCGAGCTCTGATGTCCCTTCATTTGTTCCGTTGATAATGTGGTAGGAGCGTAGACGTCAGAATATGCCTCCAGTGTATTTATACAAACGTGAATTGGCGCTCTCCCCTCTGTAGACCCGTCCGTAACGCAAGTTTACGCTGATTATCTGGAGGCCCTCAAAGTAGATACATCACCAGGATTTTTACGCCATACCACTAATGCCTAAACTACACAGGTCAGCTGCGTTGTGGGTGACATTTCGGTGTCTCAACAGGGCAAAACTGGCATTTTCAGCCTTGAACAAACGCCGACTAGTGCAGTGAAACATATTAGAACAGCGCGGTGGAGACGAGGCAAGGAGGAGGACACACAGGACTAGCGGCGAGTAATGGTCGACTTTCAAAATCAGTGACATTTTTCTGAGGCACTGCTGAAAAGAGCTCCTCATTTGGAGTGTGCCTTGGAATTTCAAATTAACTGCCTCTATTCTAGGTTTTCACGTTCTGAACAGGGTCGCATATCCTAGTTTTCCTCAAGTCAGGAAAATTAATACCGTGGAGCGTGGTTCGCCACGAATAAACCCGAAGCGACTGAACATACCCGAAATTACGGATGCGAGATAGATAGCGGGAGAGAGAGACAGAACTTTTTACTGGGGCGGAACGGGATCTACGCCCATTGGGAGGTACCATGGCTTTCCGAATTGGCTCCTGTAAAAACAGATTTTTAGCATAATGACGTTGATGTTATACGATAAATAAGAAGCATAATAATTCAGCCCCATATCCCCGTTAGCTATAATGGGAAGCAACCAACTATGCAACCACTAACGCTGAAATTGTCAGCCCTCGAGGGGTCCTGATTGACCAATATTTTCAAAGCGAAAGCGCTACAATACACTTATTTAGCAATTGTTTTGTGCACTTGGCAACCTCAGCTACCGTTCTTCTCAGCCGTGTTCTTCAGGCGCCCTCAAAAACGACTTCATAATCGCCAGACAAAACTACGACGACAGCAGCGATAAGCGAGCACACGCCCGGAATCGCTATCAGGCAGAAGGAACAATAAAAGTGCGGAAAGGAGGAGGCGGGATAAGAAACTCACCGGTTATCATAGCACATCGGAAAAGAAATAGAGTGCACCTGATTCCTTCACGAGCCGTATCTGCACAGTAGCGTTCCGCCCTTGTGCCAAACACTCGTTTTTTTAGCGCACTTGGATTTAGTCTAACCCTATTATAGCGAACTGTTATATGCACCGCGATTAGTTGGATATATCCAATAGTTCGATATAGCCGAACCCGTCTATAACGAATTTTTTAAAGAGTTCGCAATACGCATGACCCCCCCTGCCATTCCCACGTAGAGAAACAAACGCATAAATTATGCAATCACCTTACACAAAACAATCCATTTATTTCATACAATAAAGCTACTTTTAGCCTGAACTGACTATTTCACAAAAGAGCGGTGATTTTTGCTCTCATTTGTGTTTTGGCGGAGACGCCATTTGCGCCAATTCAGGTCCGTGTCGTTAAATATCGAAGTAATATTGGCAGACCACATCGACTGGCGAAAGCGCTTCATCAACCTTCATTAAGCACCGAAGAGACTGAGGATGTCCCTTGTGACATTTTCAGTCTCTTCGATGCTTTCAGCAGCACCAGCTGCATGACATCAGTGACGCTGTCTGTGCCTGAGGGTGCTCACAGTCACGTCACAGTCGCCGTTGACACTCAGGAAATCCTCAAAGGACACTCCTTTCGGCACAGCATCTGTAACGTTGGCGAGCTCTTCGCGCAGTTCGCCGATGATGCCGCCTTGGTCCTGACTCGCTGACTGGATGTCCTCCGTCGTGAATCCCGTGCCGGAAACAGTTACGAAAGGTGTCAGGCGTCACGTCGCCCCATGCGAGGCTCAACATCTCAATTGCGGCCAATGAGCATTTCAATCGCCGCTCTGAGAAGATGCATTTCGGTGGCAACTGTAGGCGCGCCGAGTTCGATATATCCGATGTCAATTGCATTATAAGGAATATACCTCGCATGGATTTTTGTAACGAATTTCCTTTTGTGCAATATGTAGCATAATTCGCTCGATACGGGCTCGTTATAATCGGGTTTGACTGTAAACCCTTGCTCTCTAGGTTGACCTACCTGTCTTGCACGGCATGGATGGTGAGTGCAGCAGGTCCCTCCCAAAACGCGCCCTGGAAGACGAAGTAACGGTTTCGCATCTAACATGTGCAGACTAAGCCCTCTGCAACTTTTTGTTGTTTATTTTATCCGCTCATAAAGTTCCAAAATGCACTCTGCAATGGAAAATATGTTTTAGAAAACGGAAAAGGGTTTGAGGAAGCCTAAATTAATGGTTACAGTGTAGGTTAAGGCATTCGTGTGACGTCAATCTGCGAGAACTTTATAGGCGAAAAAGCTGTGAAGAACTGCTTTACATTTAGTGAATATACATAAAGATCAATATAAGCACGTATAATAAAAAAAATCATTATCGCGTCGGATATTTTGTGTGATAACTATGTGGACTGCCAATTTTCAAGTCTTTTAATGTATCTCTTTGTACTTTATATGTATATTGCTCACGGAGACGCTCACCAACTGCAAAATTTTTTTATTCCCAGCACGTACCTGCCGACACCTATCTGACTTTTGTATACATCGTTTTCTTCTTTTTTGATTCCCCGGCATTATTAAGAGCTGGACGGGAAATTTCCTGCTGCCCGCACACACCACCCATATACATCAATCACCTGCCCTGGGCTAAGTTCCCGTCTTGTAGTGCAAGCGGGACACCTGAATTTTTGATTGGGCATTTTGTTTTTTGTTCCCCCTCACTCCCTTTTCGCCCCGCGAGCACAGCCGATTGTATATATTTACGCCCCTTACAAACATTTTTCGTTTTTTTCCCAGTTTGTGTAAATGTACATAAAGAAATGTGACCTAAGTCAGTATGACAGTAATGTGATGTACAAATTGCTTTGATGACATGAAGTTCTTTGTCGATATGCAAGTAGATGGCCTTCACAGTGTGCTTCCCGTGTGTGCGATTTTTTACTCATATATATATATATATATATATATATATATATATATTATATATATATATATATATATATATGTATTAATTCTGTCGTATTCTACCTTTATTCTGTCTCAATTCAAGGAGCCCCTCATTTCGAATTTCTGATTCGCTATATATTATTATATATATATATATATATATATATATATATATATAGAGAGAGAGAGAGAGAGAGAGAGAGAGAGAGAGAGCGAATCAGAAAGGGGCTCGTTGAATTAAGACAGAATAAAGGTTGGCGGTCAAGAAAACCTCGGAAAGCAAAGGGGAGAATGCGGTGGTCATAGAAACAGATGAATTTTTTGAGTCAGAAAGAAAGGGGTGAAAAAATCCCCGCGTGTGGGATCCGAACCTACGACCTCCAGAATACGCGTCTGGTGCGATGACCACTACGCTACCGGCGGGGCTGTTTCCCCACCACTTTCTCTGGTATTTATGTTAAGGTATTTTTTGTTTCCTGTACTTGGGGGTGGTAGCCAGCGCCACTCGGACTACTCGGGGTGAAGGGGACCTTCTTTTTAACCCCCGGGCCCTGACTCGAGTGTCTACGACATGTCGAGAGTGGTCGACCAGCGTTGAACCCTCTTAAGCTACCTTTGGCACCAAGACTGCCAGAACAGAGGTCCTCGCTGTGCATGTAGCGAATCAGAAATGCGAAATGAGGGGCTCGTTCAATTAAGACAGAATAAAGGTTGGCAGTCAAGAAAACCTCGGAAAGCAAAGGGGAGAATCCGGTAGGTCATAGAAACAGATGAAGAATTTTTTGAGTCAGAAAGAAAGTGGTGAAAAAATGCCCGCCGGTGAAAAATCGCACCAGACGCGTATTCTGGAGGTCGTGGGTTCAGATCCCACCCGGCGGGCATTTTTTGTACACTTTCTTTCTGTCTTTCCAAATTCTTTATCTGTTTCAATGACCTACCACATGCTCCCCTTTGCTTTCCGAGATTTTCTTGACTGCCAACCCTGATTTCTGGCTTATTTCAACGAGCCCCTCATTTCCTATTCTGATTCGCTATATATATATAAAGGGTTTTTTATCGACTTCTATTTTCACTTATTGATCCATGTATCATAGAAGTGACAATAGTACCTCCTTTAGCAAAATAAAACACTCTCAAAACTGCCCCGTAGCACTGGAAATGAGGGCTGCAACTTTATACATATACATATATACATACGGGCTTGCGTGCATGCACGCATAGATATATAAGCTTTAGCCATGCAATCTTTGTTATCTAGTTGCATGAACAAACGTACGAGACGAGCAACTTCCAGGCGGGGTTAGAACAAATGACGCCTGCCTCGAAATTTTGAGCCATAACACTAATAGTTTTTTATGGTTTTATATGCTGGAATGCACTGCAGAAAAAAACATATCATATGCTTACTGCACGGCATAAAGCCTGTTAACTAAAATACGAATAAGATGACAACAATTGGTGGACTTGTGTAATCTATAGGACCCACCCCCCCCCCCGTCCTTTATTTTAAGTACCAAGTTAGATCTTATAGAAATGCTCTCACAATTAACATTTCCCTTTATGCTTTATAAAACAAAAAAACTGAACGGAAGAAGTTTCAAGAATTTCCGTTTATGTCTAAAACACTGACCCTTTTTCCGCAAAGTTACCTGCGGTACCGAAGTTAATGCCCCAAAGGCACGCAAGCACGGTTGATGGTCATGGTTGTGGCGCAGTACTACTTTGTGTATCTATGGCGTCTAAAAGGATAAAAATTCAGAGGTCCACAAATAGGATTTTCTTTTCTTTCGCTACCTACCACTTCCGTCAACTCGTTGTTTCTGAAAGCTCACATTTGCGCTTCTCTGGGTGGCGAGGTGCTCTCTTGATTATAGTGGACGCAATCTCCTTAAGCCTCTATTTCGCGTCAGTTCAAGCGCAACTCATCGCTGCTGCGATATGATAGCCCGGTCACCTCCTTCCAACCACGGTCACCTCCGGAATGAAAACAATGTGGAAGAAATTCTGTGTTTACTTTACTGAAGAAAAGTTTGGTATCCTTCATGTCGCAGCTGGTTTCGCGAAGGAAAAGAAAACTTTATCAAGGTAGGGCGGGTTAAAACCGTTTATTTTTCGCGATCTTGAAAAGTATATCAAGTTAAAACAGGTGAGCGGTGACCCAGCCACACTGCCCTTTTCTGAAGTTCCCTCTAGATCGCGAAAGTTATGCTGGTCGTAAAAAGACCCAGGATCACGGGCTTTTCAAACTCCATTTCAGGGTGCACCATTTCTAGATTGTTTTTCTAGGGTTCTAAAACAAACCATCATTGGCCATTCCT
>CM023450.1:113713892-113893892 GCA_013339765.2 Haemaphysalis longicornis | reverse complement strand
TTGGGTATTAATCAATCGTTCCTTGCATGTCAGACGACACGAGGACCAGCCGCAGTTCTTCGTAAAGCGGACTTCCACGTGCACCGCTAAGCGGACGAAAGAAATAAAACGTTCGTTGCAATAATGGGACTACAACCGCATCAAACTTTCGCTGAATGCAAGAGACAAATAAAAAAAAGTAACGACCATGCAAATGAATCTACAAAAAAAGCCAGGCATCGCAGAGAAAGAGAATAACAAAAATACCTGAGGCGGAAGCGTTGAGGCCAGCTATGCCTGTCCTATTGGCAAGCAGCCAGACATGGAAGAGCCTCCTGGACATGCAGGAATGTTCGCTCTCTGGAACGCCGGTTCCAACTCGGCGCGACAAGTAACTACCCGATGACAACAAACACGACAGATGCGAAACGCCTCGCAAGCAACAAGCAACCAAGGACAAAGCGTGGCCCTCGGGGGTGTGAGCAACCCGAATGGCACAAGATAGATTCTATGGACGCGAGGACTTCAGCGCTCGGTCTGTCTTCTCGATCCATTGGTCACGAGTGACGCTACGCGTGGTGTCAACGGGAGGGTCGCCGAACCGCTACGGGAAAAAAAGCACGCAAAAGACGGAAAGTGGTGGAAGTTCCCCCATTCCAGAGGGACGGAATGCGTGGCTCAGGCGAGGGCTTTGCAGAAAAGATAGCCAGACTAGCCGGGAGCGTGAAAGTAATGGGGAAAGTTTCCCTCGACCGTCGCTGTTGGAAGCTCTTTACGATTGTTGTCGTGCCCTCCGCAGCCCCCTTCCCCCTTAGGGGTGCCTGTCGGGTTTTCAACAGCTGGGCAGTCAGGTTCATTGTACCTATACTCGTGCTGCTTTCACGGGCGTACCGTCTAGTGGTCATGCTCCGGGTTTACTACATGCTTCGGAATCGCCGTTTAACTTGGCTTTTAGTTAGTTTTCCTTCGGCATGAGTGTGCACTACTGCGCACAGGCAACAGTGGATTGATTTATTATTATTGATCCCACTTTTTTCTCCTGATTCCGGGCTCTGAAAATTAAAATTGTTTGAAGCAGCTGCTTTATAGCCTATATTCCGGAAAACGAGAACGTATAATTTGCGGGGTGCTGCAGGATAAGCCACATGCCCCCAATGTGGTCGCTGGGCTTTATTGATAACGACAGACTAGAAATTGAGGCAGCAACCATTCGTTTGGGCATGATTAGCTATTTAAGTGCGATCAGCGCCGTATTGGTTGTCAGTCCTAAGGGTTAGGCGACCTGTGCTTAGCAGGGAATAGAGTACGAGACAATCAAGTGCAGTCGTGTGCATCAGCGCTCTCAACCATGAGTGTGCCGGGGGCCCCTTCGTTCTTTCAATTGCGATGATGGGAGACCCCACGATGAACTATATTCCATTCGTTCGCGTCGTGATGCCAAGTAATTGACACATGCAGCCTCAATCGCACCCACGTATTCAATGTACGCATTGTGACTCTAATTTTTATGTCATATTGTCAAAGGATTGCTCTGGCAGCTAAGAGTCACCCAAACACCTAAACGCTGCATCTTGTGTGTTCGGTTTATTTTTTTTTTCGCATTGCTTGCGTGCTGATTCTGTGGTGTCATAGATTCTTTCGAGTCATAAAAAATTGTTGAAAATTGGCTGGGGAGTCGCAACTGGTCTGCAGTGGAACCTCAGTGATACGATTCGGCATAATACGTTTTTCGATTCAACACGTTTTTTTTTTTTTTTTTTCATTTCCGGCCGAGGTTTCCAAGAAATAATGCCTTTTCGTGCGTTTAATACGATCAACTTTTGCCGAAAATTGGATAATGCGACTACAAAAGTGGATGTTGACCGAAACTTCTAGAAATCTTACGCTTATTCTTCGCTCTACTGGCTGAAATCGCATTCCAAGAACCCACGATCAGCAGGTTGCAGAGCGCCCTTTGCGGCAAGAACATCGCTACCACGCATGGCCGCTCCGTCCAATGATGACGATATGTCAGGCGGTGCACCGCGCCATCTAGCGCACCGTATCATAATCAAGGAAGGTCGCAATGCTCTCTGCAGGCAGAGACCTCCCTTCCCGACTTCTCGCGATGCTCCGTGCTTCCTGGGCTGTACTTTGTTCTTTTTATGCCTTTTTGCTGTGTTCGGTGGCACTGCTGTAGTTCTTAGGCTTTTTTTTTCTGGCTGCCTTGTTGCCGTGCGCGATGCCGCTGCCAGGCTTGTGACAACGCGGAGAAAACGCAAAGGGTTAAGTTTAAAAGAAAAAAGTGGTAATTTTACGCAAATTTGAAGATAACCCGAAAAAACAAGTGCGTGGATTGGCACGCGAGCTCGGTTCGCCAGTGCCAACCCTCAACACCGTTGTCGGTCAGCAAGAGGAACTTGGGAAGAAGCTGCACGTTTTCGGCCCTGGTGTAAAACAAACGCCCGGTGCGAAGCATCAGCAAATAGAAGACGTCGTGCTTGCATGGTTCAAGCAAGTAAGAGAGGTAGGATTGAACGTCGGCGGGCTCATACACATTGTCCAAGTGTCAGGATTTTTTTTTAAGTTTCCGACAAAATGGACGACACTGTTATCGTGACAAAACATTCCTCTAATGAACCAAACTTGTGTTTTTGCCTACTGGTCCTTCACAATTTCTTTTTGCTTAAGAATGTGGGCAAGAACTACGCACACCACTAGTTTGTGTTGTTAGGAAAGGCCTAACCTATATACTCTTCTTAACCAAGCGGTGTCTTCCAACTTTGTGCCAGTCGGCTGAATTCACTGACCGATGGAATTGCAGAAAGATCCAAATTTTCGCGTTTAAGTATTCCGAGAAAGAATACCACTTTTAAAAATAAGCGCTTTCCTGTTTACTGGGGATTCTCCGTCTAGTTTACGGGGTTTCTCCGTTTACTCCCACACTTAAAAAATGCGACGGCTAAACGAACTGGGATCAGCAGCTTACCACCAGCGCAACTGTTGTCGAGTTGTCGAGGAATGGGATTCCTCTTCGAAAGCACTTTTTCGCTATCTCGACTTTCGTCCTATTGAGTGGCCGTGTAAGAGAGCTTCGGACTTCTCGAGAACGGTCGCGGCTGCGGCAAGCAGGGTGCCTCAAATGAACCACCAATCATTAATCGAAAGAAAAATGCACAGAGATGAACCTGCGGGCACGGATGGCTGGAGTGAGTGAGTTTTATTACAAACAAGAGCCCACGAGGCCCTGCGGGGAGGTGAGGATGAGGAGGGGACGGAGAAAGGGAAATGTCACAATTCACAAAATGTACACAGTTCTAGTGCTGGGGTCCTATTCACAAAATGCACACTTCACTCAGTCAGTGGCCATCCAAAATGCACAGTTTGCGGTGTTGATATTGGTCGTGGATGGGTATGGTCAGTCCGGGTCAGTCTTCGGACCAGTAGACCAATTTGTAGAGACTGCTTTAAAGGGCGTACTGTGTTATTATTTCTAGAGTAGCGGGGTCGTCACGAACACGAAAAGCGTGCTCCAGTTCAGTCACAGATGTAGGGCGTACAGTTATCAGCAAATTAACTGGATTACGGTTACGGCCAATTAACTGGAAGATAATTTGTATGCCAGCACAATTACAGTGGGGACATGTGTTCGCGGTCGCGCTTCCACGCCGTATTCTGGAAATGCTTTTTTTACCTTCGCCTGCCTGCTTCCTGACAGCGTGTTTACTGCAGGGCGGCACACCACGCCTGTTTAAAACAAATTCTGTTTGCACCGCTAATGTCTGGCTCCCTGTCGCTCCAGTATCCACTAACCTCTGCAGCCAGTCTCATTATTAGCCATTTGTACCTTATCGTCATGTAAATAACAATGTTATCATCATTTAAATAACAATAACAATCCAGAGTTCACGCTGAAGTCTGCGATATTCGCAATATTATAGTCTGACCTCGTGCTAAATTTTGCCGAACAGCAGTGAGGCGGCCGCTATACGCCTCGAGGCGCCCATTTGCCTATATTGCGTAGGTCACTTTGCGACATCGTCTTGAGACATACAGAGACGGCGCGCAATGAACCGTGTATATACGTACGCTGCGATACGTAGATCTGCAGTTACATTTTTAAGACGTGCAACCAGTCCTTAATGTAGCGAGTCTTGACACGCAATGCTACAAATTCTAATTTCAGGTTTAGAGGTGGGTGGTCTCTCGTATTAGGCACACCGTTACGGGTTGGTTGAATACGCTGGATTTTTCAACACAGGGAACAGTACATGGCGCTGAAAGGGTGAATATTTATTCCACCGAGATCACAAATTTAATGTGTGTCGGCGAGACCCGACGCTCCGCTTTTGTTCGCGCCAATTTAAGTCCATGTCGGCTTAGCAAAGGTAGCGCGGAGCGGTATTTTTTTTTTTTTGCTCGTGATATTTGCTTGTTGATATTGTCCGGTGAAAAATGTTTTTTTTCGCTCTGATGTAAGAATTGGCACAGAAAACGTTCGTTCCTGTGCTCTGAAGGAGAATCGCTTCGTCACGCCTTCCCTCGATACCCGACCTCTGTAATGGGCACTGCCGCATAGACAATAACTTCGCCAAGGGGCCGTGACCGGGATGAAGGACACGAATAGAAAGAAAATAAAAGTACATCTCGCTCGTTTAATCGCTGAAAATGCTGGGAACGCAGGGCGTTTGCTTCGAATTAGCTTTCTAAAGTATTTGTGTGCAGAAATAGACCAGCGACAAAACGAATTACCCAATTCCACTAAATCGCGTATGTGATTCACAAAACGTGACCGTACTCCGCTGCAAAATTTATTACGTATTCAAATGCATTTCGCACGTAAAATTATTAAAATGGAGAACCCACAACAGGGATCATTGGAAGGAGACAACACCATGAAAATTTCTGACGATCTGTTTGAAACTCATAGGTCAACGGCTCTAAGCGATCACTATAAACATATACAGTGAAGTCCCGTGAAGATGAACTTGAAGGGACCATGATAATTGGTTCGGCTTACCAGAAGTTCGCCTTATCAGATGCCCTACCCCAAAAATCGGCAGCCCGCCCAGGTGCAAGCAAATATCTTGCTTCAAACCGCTGAATGAAGTAGACTACATTAGAGAAAAGGACGAAATATCATTTATTCGAGTGCGAAATTTGAGAGAAGACGGTCTTCAAGCGCTCTTGCCTGATTTTATCCAGTCCAAGCGGCAACAGAGAGCGTACCACTCGCTACCTCAAGCGACAGGGCAGAAGAGACCGAGAGGGAACTCCTCGCTTTCTCGGCGGTGACACGGTGGCACTCGCGACGCGAACCGACGCCAACTCACATGCTCTCGCTCAGAAACGGTATTGGTCAGGAGGGCTGCTACGTTTGTGAACAGGAAGTCTCCATCGTCACTTTTTTAGATGCGAAGCTGTGTCCCTCCCTCCCTTGTTGTCTTGCCGTCCGCACTCTACTGCGCATGCGCGTCTCTTCGGCCCCGTCAGCGTTTGGCCTGACGTCAGCGCAGTCCACTATAAATAAAAGAAATAGTTAGGCGGCGCCCGGTTTCGACCCCACGACTCTCTGGCTGCAACGGGAGGTACGTGGCGCTCTTCCCACTGCGCTACAAACCGAGACGGGAGCACGTGCTACGAACGCGCCTTATGTCCTTCACTCATTCAAACTACGTCAAGAAGCTACTGATACAACGAAGGCACGCGAAGCTGAACGTCAACGGAAACGACGAACTGAAAACTTTACAGGAGGATGTTGAATTTCCCGTGGGAAAGCTGTGGCGGAAAGCGCCACGCGCCTTGCAGCTCAACCAGAGAAGAGGACGAGAGGGCGGGAAGCGGGGTAGGAGCGTGAGCACGCAATAAAGAAAGGCGAGAACCAGGAGATGTTCGATCAGGTAACACGGGTGTCGGTCTCTTCGCTGTCTCTACATTTCTCTACATTTCTCTGTCTCTACATGGGGGTTCACACTACGTTCCCATTCGTGCTCCGATAACTGAAACAACGTAACGGCAACACAATGGAACCTACACGGAACTGCCATGATGCTTCGCATCCTCCTCATGGTTCCCCACGGGAAGATGGTGTAATTTTTAAATTTTTTATCCTCCTAGTTTTGCGCCTCTATCCTCCAGAACAAAGCGGCCACAAAACTCCCCCTCGCTCGTTTTGTCTTTGTTTTGCCGCTGGCTCCGCTTGTTGAAGGGTGTGAGAACTGGCAGCTTTATCCACGCGTGTTTTTTGTCGCTCTCTCTATTCTTCCGTGGTGCGAATTCGCTTCGCGCAGTGGTTTTCTTTACTTCTTTCCCTCCCCCCCCCCTGTTCGCGTTAATGCCCGCAGCACCCCTCTAACACTGCTATGTTCGCTACCCATACTCGCCGGCAGTGGTGGTCACCCCAAACGTTTTTCGTCTTAACGCAGGAGGACGTGCAAGGCTGTTCGTCTCAAGCGGATGTTTTTTTGCATTGGGTATATGCAAAACCAAACAACCGTTACAACGTTGTTTGGCTGCGACATAAGCGAAAATTCATCTTAACCGAGTTCGTTTTAGCGGTAGTTCACTGTATATAATTAATCGTGCCCACATGCGCGAAGAGCAAGTGATAACAGCAGACGAATTTGGAGAAGAAGTGCACCAGTGTGAATCGGGTGATATAACAAGTCCATAAACAACTTCTGTGCCATAGTTGTAAATGGATTTTTTAGAGCAGGGGTCGGCAACCTGCGGCCCTCAGAGGAGCATAATTCGGCCCCCGTAACGACGTCAGAACTCTCCACATCCCCCCCCCCCCTTTTTACTTCCTATCTGAAAGCCGACATGGCAGTTTTGACATTAAATGGGGTTAAATAGGAACAAGAAAAGATCCCATCTTGTTGGCAGTGCCCACCCATATTCACATCTATCTAGTATACTGTCAATTAATGTCAGATAAAACCGTGAATTCGGCGATTTTTTTGCTTGTCTGCGGAGAACTCCTCGCCTCCCACCGCACCCAATTTGCCTTCGGGCCCCCCGCTGCATCGGCTTCATGCAACTTGCTCTCCTCCTGAAAAGGTGGCCGACCCTTTTTAGAGACACTACAAATTCATGTATGAGCAAGAATAATGAGCAAATTCGGTATGAGCGAGAATAATGTTCATTCTTGTGTGGTTGTGCGATCGCTGGTGTCCATTCCTGGGGCCGTATACTGGAGTTTGACCGTTCTTAAAACGTCAATTTTTCGTCCGTTTCATCGTTACGTACTTCCTGTTGTAGGCGGGCTTTGGTTTGACTTTTGCGCAAATGTTTTGGTAAACACATGTTAAAGAACTAAACCTATCTTAAACTATCTTTTACATGTTCAATTGAATCTGTTTTGAAAACATAGACATAATAAGATTCTCCTATGAGGAAATTGAAAGCTTTCACCACAACGAGACGAATGTCAAAACATGGCGACTGCCACCAGAGTAGAGCGTAAACAATGCTGTGGATGTTCAGTTTTTTCGCGCTCAGAATACGATTATAATGCCAGTGATAATGACCGTTTAGCGAGATAATAACCCTCCGTTGCCCATTTCGGCATCGCCGCACTTGCGGCATGCTGACGTGAGCTTTTTCAAGAGCTTCGAAAAGAACATTATCGCATTGTCATTTTTGTGGTACTCTATATCCGAGTGAAAAAAAAAAAATGTGAGTGGTCGGGTGTTTTGTTCCTTAACCCTGGGTCTGTTTCGCGTCAAGTCTAGGAAAGTTAACCTAGTATGTGTATTCGTCAAGTACCAATGAATGTTTTAAATTTTATGCCGAGTGCTTGTGTAATTTTGGTCGGCTGCGCCACAGCTATCAAGCTCGCAGACGATAGTTTAGTTCGCTGCGTGATGGAGACGGCCTAGATGCTCCAGCTCTGAGTGCTCCGACAGCGATATCGTTTCTTCTTTACCGACCGCTGACTGAAAGCCTCCGGCAGCGAAGAAACAAAGCGCGCATATCACTTGGTTCTCGACGCTGATGCCGCGCTGTCACCGGCCATGTTCGTCTCGCAGCTCGTCGCACAGCCACCGCACAGTTCTCTTTGATAAGCGGAATGTTTCTGCACGCATTTCGAATAATTGAACATTACCTGTTGCCTTACCTTATCCGCCGGCTAACCAACAAGGCGACGACCGGTACATTCATATTCATCATCATCATCATCATCAGCGCGTCTATGACCACTGCAGGGCAAAGGCCTCTCCCATTAATCTCCAATTATCCAGGTCCTGCGATAAGTGCGACCAATTTATCCCCGCATCCTTCTTAATCTCATCTGCCCCTCTAACGTTCTGCCGCCCCCTGCCCACTTGCCTTCTCAAGGGATCCACTCTGTTACCCTTAATGGCCAACGGTGATCTTGTCTTCGCATTCCATGCCCTGCCCACGTCCATTTCTTCTTAATTTCTACTAATATGTTCTTAACACGCGTTTGTTCCCTGACCCACTCCGCTCTCTTCTTGTCCCTTAATGTTACACCTATCATATTCCGTTCCATTGCTCGCTGAGTCGTCCTCAATTATAAGTTGAACCCTCGTAGTGAGCCTCCAAGTTTCTTCCCCGTAGGTGAGTACCGGTAAGATCCAGCTGTCATACACTTTCTTCTTCAGGGACAATGGTAGGCCACCATTGAATCTCTGAGAATGCTGCCGAATGCGCTCCACCCCATTCTTATCCTTCTAATTATCTCTGCCTCATGGTTGGCATCCGGGATCACAACCAGGCCTAAGTAGATATATTCGCTTACCACTTCCACTGCCTCGCCTCCTATCTCAAACCGCTGTGCTGTCCCGAGGTTATTGATCATTACTTTGGTTTTCTGCATATTAATTTTCTGGCCCGTGGTACTACTCTGTTTTTCCAGTGCGGTAAGCATGCTTTGCAATTCGTCCCCCGAGTTACTTAGTAAGCAACATCAGCAAATCTGAGGTTACTGAGGTATTCTCCATTAACCCTTACTCCACCTGTTCCCAATCGAATGTTCTGCACACTTTTGTAAACATGCTGTGAATAACATTGGAGAGATTGTGTCTCCTTTTCTGACGCCTTCCTTATAGGTATTTTACTGCTCTCTTTATGGAGGATGATGGTAGCTGTGGACCCACTGTAAATATCCTCTAGTATTCTTACATAATGCTCGTCTACACCCTGGTTCCGTATGTCTGAATGACTGCTGATGTTTATACTGAGTAAATGCTTTCTCATAATCTATGAAGGATATATAGGGAGGGTCCGCTTCTGTGCACGTCTGGCACTGCGCACTTTGTCAACTTAAAAAAAAATCTAGATATAAAAAAACATATCCAACGTGGCACTCCCTAGTCAATTTCTGGCAATTTATAGGACGTCACGGGAGCTTGTCTGTGTGATTGGCGGCCACTGGCCGGAGCCAGCCGTTAAGAGACATGACTGGGAGATTGTAGCGAAGCCTCAAGTTACGTTTGATCGTATTGTTTGAAACTAACACGCAGTTAACACACCGCGTAAAAATATTTTTAGTGCCGGTCGTAACACCTCATTCCTGTCCACAATTTGACGCGAAATTTTAATGTTTTTCAATATTTTGGAGATATTTGTGCTTAAAAAGAGTCTTTCGTGGCTAGAATGAAGCTAAGTGAGCTACCAAAGTCTGGTTCTTTAAAATAGAACTAAGTTTTATTTTGTCTGCATCGCCCCGTAAGCAATTATATCTGGAAAAATGCATTCGATGCAGCTGTTGGACCCCCCAGACGGTTCCCAGAAATATCTACGCACGTTTCTGGGTGCACGTTTAAATTCTAGCAGCGCTGAAAAAAAGCAGCTTTTTTTGAAGCAGACAGGACACCGCACATATATTTGCGCCTTAGCCTGGTTAAATATAATTTTAAACAACCAAATCGGATCTCACTGCACACATATTGTTATCGCTTGCTTCTGTCTCAGTTGTACAGCAGACTTTTCATAAAGTATTGAACACGTACCACACTGTAATTTGATTTATTTGCAGGAACAGCCTCTTCAAGCTTCAACAGAAGGGCGCAGCATTGAGGAAAGATTGTCCCTACGAAGCTTCAACCGAAATTCCATCCACCCCCCCCCCCCCCTCTACTGGCTCATGTTCTCCCCTTATCCCTTCCTTTTCCTCTGGGTGGGCATCTTGTTCCTCTTCATAAACGAAGGCCTGGCGTGCAGTACACTACCCGGCCATTCACCCGCCGGTTCATTTTTTCTACCTCCCGTTCCCGGCCGTGTCATGTTCCTGTTTTCGGCGTAAAAGTGGCCTGAAAGACTTCTGGGCCACATAACGCGTCTGTCTCAAGGGCCACGTAATTTGATTTTGATGGGACGCCACTGGCGGCACATTAGCAGTCTCCCCTTCCTTTCCCTCACTCTCGTTCTAGGATCATAAGATGAAGCACTGTGCGGCCAGCTCTGGCGTCCGTATCCCATACGGAAAGCACCTACTTTCAATCTTCATAATCTTCATCTCGTCTCCTTCAGCCTTCCCGTATATTGGCCTTGCTTTTGTGTGTGCACATTTTTGTCACCTTGAAGCATAATAATATTTGCTTCTGTGGTACTCACGACGGCAGAAGAATGTTGCCACTCTTCCAAAGCCCCACTGCCCCCGACACAGCTTTGTCGCCATCAGCTCTGCCACGCATCAAATAGGATAGGTAGGTTTTTGCTTAGGAGAATTCGTTGGACGGGTTGGCGGTTCTTGAATAAAGCAGCAAAAAGCAACGCGCAAACACAAGACGTAAAAAGTAGGATAAGAAGATAGGAGCGCACCTTGGTCTTTCGGTGCAATGCACTGCCGCTCCAAGACGACCAAATATCGTATATAGTAGAAATGCGCAAATTCCAACACCTTTAATTTAATCCAGAGACACGTATGCCTATAACTTATTTAATTTCAACAAGTAATTTTGTCATGTGTGACCTGCAGAACCTTTTTAGAGTAGAATGAAATACTTTAGAATATCAGTCAGTCGCCAGAAAACGTCAGCTGATGAGCCTAATTATGTTTTCCGAACCACCAGAATGCTGTTGAATGGCTCAGGTACAGCCGGAGTATAGTTCGGCGGGAACTATTGAAGCATTTCTATTTGATGAGAAATTTACTTGCTGCGTCACATCCCTGACGCGAGAACTTAGATTGAATTTCGTTTGTTTCTTTTAATGTTTTCCTGCATCCCTTTTTGATTCCTGCTTATGCATGTGTTGATCTGCTTTATTTATGGCGCTTAAGGTGACAAAAAAAACATTAAAAAGCACTCTACACGTCCCATTTGCCCTACTAATTACCCACGCCAAGCCAAACAAGTGACTCTTGCTAACAGCGTCTCTTAGACTCCTTCCGTGTTTTTTTTTTTTTTTATAATGACAAGACAGCAGAAAATTTCAAGCTTTTTAAGCGTTCTGAATGCGGGAGGGATGAGTATCAATGAGGAAAAGACTTTTTTGCGGTATGAAAGTACCCGCACTAAATCATTAAAGGGAAGCTGGAACGCTTTTAAAAAAAATGAGTTACAGGCACGTTTATATAGTTTCTTGCGCGCTGACTCCGAATATCACATTGAATTTGATCGTACATGAGTCCAACGGCATTTATCTTGCAAAACGCGGGGTCCCGTTTAAAAGGGCGCGCGCTCTTCGTCTTTGACGCCTCTGATTGGTTGGGTCCGTCATGACGTCAAAGGAGGACACCCTTCGGCCGCGCAGGTTGTCGAAAGCGTTGGGAACGCCTTTTTGGCTATTTAGCTTGCAGTTTATGTTCGCACATAACTGCAAGTTTATTTTCAAACTTCCCGTGCTGTTGGTTCAAGTATCTTGGAGCTTGAATTTGCTTTACACGACCGAAAACCCCCAAAGCAGTGACTGTGGCGTCGGCTAGAGGGTTCCGTCAGAATATTTCTGAACTGGGCAACCGGAATAGGGGGTTTCTATTACTCTATGTTAATATTATGTACTGCCTGAACTGTTTGTTACTACATACGAAACAATTTATGCCCAATATAAGCCGTGTTTTATAAACAATGTACCAGCGAAAAGCACGTACAGGCGTCACAGAATAAACCGGACCAAGCGAGCGGTGCGCGAATACTATCGGCGCGACCCCTTTCCCGGCCCAGCGCCTGCTGTCGAGATAGCGGAGGGCGCATGCGTGTCCCTCCCTAGAGTTTGTGCATGTCAGTTTCCTTGATTTCGGCTGCAGCACTTTGATCCTCTCCAATGCGACGCGCGGCGGCGCCTTGCGCGGCGCGCCTACCGACCGGGCGTGATTCAGGTCAGCAGCCGGCACGCGTGCGCCATGCGCTGATGCCGCGTAACTGTGCGTTCATCTGAGAATGTTCGTTCGGCGCTCTTTTTATCATTTTATTGACTGAAACGCAAACTGGCGTTGAAGAAAGGCTGCGATAAAGATTCACACATGACTGAACCAGTGCTGGTCGTTTTTCGACAAACACACAGTTGATAGAACTAAAAACAGCGATGTTTTTTTTTTAATTTTCGAGTTTTTCCCGTGCGGCATATGAGAGGCGGTTTAAAGATGGGAGGGAAAGAAAGTAGGAAGGAAAGAGTTTATTCTCTTCGGAAAAATAGACCGAAATACACAGCTGTCGGTGTGAGTGAATTGCTATCGAAAAGCAATGAGGCGTTTCCTTCCATGTCACCCATTGGACACTGATAGCTATGAAGCGTATAAAGCACGTAACTCGTCCTGCATGGTCATATTCATGAAGAATGCCTTCCCGCGTCCCCATCGAGCAACGGAGGCACATCGTGCGACTTTTCATCGAAGGGACTACTCAGTGGGAAAGTTGCCACCTCACCGGGAGGTCAAAGGCTTCTGTAAGCCGCATTATTCAAGCTTACCGCGATGATCAGGACAGACTCATTGACGCAGAGCGCAGCGGGCGGCCTAAAGTCACCAGTGAGGATCAGGAACTACTGATTGTCGCACCCGCTGTGGCAGATCCCCTGCTGCCCGCAAAAGAAATTCGACAGGAGCTGTCATTGAATGTATCTTGCGAGACAATTCGAAGACGACTAAGAGGCGGGACTCGGGAGTTGCGTGGCAGCGCAGAAACCGCGCGTGACGGACCGCCAGAGGCTGGAAAGGCTGGAGTTCGCCCGGGCAGTGGAGCGGTGGACAACGGACGAGTGGAAGGAAGTTATATTCACAGACGAATCGACTTTCTCCACTCGCTGGGATCAACAGCGGCGTGTTTGGCGTCCGATGAGCTGCAGGTACGAAACTAAACTGTGAAACGTAGCTGGTAATGTGCATTCTAGATGATATATAAACTACTACAGTCATCATCATCATATCTTTTCATCAGCAGCACAGCAGCAGCCTATCTACGCCCACTGCAGGGCAAATGCCTCTCTCATTATTCTCCCAATTACCTCGGTCCTGTGCCAACTGCGACCAATTATCCCCGCAAATTCTTGATCTCATCTGCCATGAAAACTTTCTGCCCCCCCCTGCAACGCTTGCCTTCTCTAGGGATCCACTCTGTTACCCTCAATGACCAGTGGTTGGAAAGGCTGGAGTTCGCCCGGGCAGTGGAGCGGTGGACCACGGACGAGTGGAAGGAAGTTATATTCACAGACGAATCGACTTTCTCCACTCGCTGGGATCAACAGCGGCGTGTTTGGCGTCCGATGAGCTGCAGGTACGAAACTAAACTGTGAAACGTAGCTGGTAATGTGCATTCTAGATGATATATAAACTACTACAGTCATCATCATCATCATCATCATAAAGCCTATCTCCGCCCACTGCAGGGCAAAGGCCTCTCTCATTATTCTCCAATTACCTTGGTCCTGTGCCAACTGCGACCAAGTTATCCCCGCAAACTTCTTGATCTCATCTGTCCATCTAACTTTCTGCCGCCCCCTGCAACGCTTACCTTCTCTAGGGATCCACTCTGTTACCCTTAATGACCAGCGGTTATCTTGCCTTCGCATTACATGCCCTGCCCACGTCCATTTCTTTTTCTTAATCTCTACTAATATGTCCTTAACACGTGTTTGTTCCCTGACCCACTCCGCTCTCTTCTTGTTCCTTTAATGTTACACCTATCATTTTTCCCCTCCATTGCACGCTGAGTCGTTCTCAATTTAATGTGAAGAGGTCAAATCGGGAGCACGGTTTAATGTGAGAATTGGTGAGCATGCCTTCGGGGGTCCCGAGTGCAACGCTAAGCGTAATTGTTAAGTCTAGCAATGCATAACTACCTGTTAATAACTATATTTCGGAGCAACCGATATATAATGTCCCTGTAAATTTTATTCAGCTGGGTTCATTTGAAACGTTTTAATCGTAGTTTTATAAGCACCGTTTGTTAAGCGTTTCTTGTCGCTGTTTTTTTACGAAACACTTCAGGTAACCCGCACCGGCTAACGGGGCTTTTGTAATTCCTGATGTGGAAAGAGGATGAAATTGGGTGCATAGTTTTATACAGGGTACTGTTCGCCTACGTGGCAATGGGGGTGCAGCCTCCCGATAAAAAATGTGCCAGTAATTTCAATCGATGTAAACTATCAAACACGGCGAATGTCATTTCATTGATTTATCTAGTATACCCTCCGACTATCTTCGAAGATATCTTTTCCCCGGAGATATCTTTCCTGAATGTATTTCTGTATTTAGCCCGATGGTATTTAGATACCAGCCCGGCTACATCCAAAGCGTCCTTTCCAGTGGGAGGTGCTCCGTCAGCGTATGGGGCGCAATGAGTGCGGACGGCCTGGAACCCCTCGTCAGAATTTCTGGGCCATTCAATGCTTCCCAGTACTGTAACATCATTTCAACAAGTCTGCTCCCCTACGTCCTGGACGGGTGCTTCATCCTGCAACAGGACCGAACCCCTGTATTCACAGCACGAGCCGTGAGCTCACTGCTCGAGGACCACGCGGTGCGACAGCTGCGGTGGCCTCCGTGCGGGGCAGACCTAAATCCGATAGAAAATGTGTCGGGGATTATGAAGATGAATCTCGGCAAACGAAATGACTGCGGTCGCACGGCGGACGAGTTGTGGCAGGCAGTGGAAGATGAATGGGGACGCCTGCGCCCCCGTCCCGAAATCATAAAGTCGCTTTATGAGTCGCTCCCCCGACGCATTCGTGAAGTTATCAAAAACGACGGAAACTTCACACACAATTAATCAGGGGAACCACTCGGACAATCACCGATGTTTTTTTTTTTTTCCGAAGCGAATAAACCTTCGCTGTTTCAGTTCTTGCTATCAACTGTGTTCGTCGCATAACGACCAGCACTGTTTTAGTCATGTGTGAATCTTTATCGCAGCCTTTCTTCAACGCCAGTTGCGTTGCAGTCATTAAAATGATAAAAAGAGCGCCGAACAAACATTCTCAGATGAACGCACAGTTACGCGGCATCAGCGCATGGCGCACGCTGCCGGCTGCTGCCAAGCATCACGCCCGCTCGGTAGGCGAGCCGCGCAGGGCGCCGCCGCGCGTCGCATTCGAGAGGAACGGAGTGCTGCAGCCGCAGTCAAGGAAACTGACATGCACAAACTATAGGGAGGGACACGCATGCGCTCTTTGCTATCTCGACAGCAGGCGCTGGGCCGGAAGGTGTCGCACCGATAGCTATCGCGCGCCGCTCGCTTGGTCCGGTTTATTCTGTGGACGCCTGTACGTGCACTGCCCGAAAATATAGCGGTCATGCGCTGTAAACTATATGAGAGACATATGTGGCCGGTACACGCATAAACCAACAAGCAGACTCTGCTTCCGAATTTCCTTTGTTTGTTGTCGCCCACCCCACCACCCTTACTCATCCCCATACACGTACACCCACACGCGCGCACGCGTGCTCGCTCCATTTGGCCAGCGGCGCTAAAGGTGCCTCCGCGATCGCTAGCTGCAGCTCGATGAGTGGCGTTTTACTGCTTGACTTGCATTTATTCTTAAAACACTGTATCATACTGGTGCCTCCGCACCATTATCGCCTCTAGTAGGGCTTGATTTTCGCGTGTGAATCGCGCATTCTGCTACAATATTACGGCCCCCTCGTTATAATTACGGCCCAATATTACGGCCCCCTCGTACAATATTACGGCCCCTCGTCGGACAAGGCAGTTACGTTGTAGTTACGTTGCTTTAGGTAACAATCACCAAACGTTTGTGATAATGAATCGTTGGCCTGTTTCAGCATTTCTAGACTTAAGCATTTACCGCGCTAGTCGGACAAAGGCCGTATATTTACCCTTCGCTCCTACTTTTTTTAGTCTCATCGTTATACATATCAACGAGTATCGCTGGAGCACAGTTGAGGTTCAGCGGCAACAAGTGCTTGCCAGGTCATAATATGCAGGCACACAGAATCTTTGACAAAGAATTAGGCCCACGCAGTCACTCACAAATTATGGCACGGTGGTGGCTCGGAGCGGTGTTTTTAAAGCAAAGCTTTTTACCTCTACCCCCAAGGGTTCTTTCGCGACCGTTGGTGTCACCAGAAAACTCCAGCGAACAAATAAAAGAATTTACTGGCACCGCCGGGAATCGAACCTGGAACTAATAGACTAACAAAGCGAGAGCCCGTTGTCTTACCGATTTAGCTACGAGCCCACGCGAAGATTGGGAAGACAGGTGGTGTACTCACCAAGCACATCTACGGGTTTACCCCCTGCGTTCTCGCTGAATGCCACGTGAAAGCGTCACGCGACCACTCACGCCCGCCTAGCGGCCCTGTGCGCACCTTGCTCATGTGCTAAGAGTTACAAAATTTTAAAAGGGAAAATCACACCAATGCATGGCATCTCACGTCTAGTACGGCAATGTGCTAAAGCCTGTGGCCTCCAGTGTTGACGTAAACAATCACAGCTCCTTGTCGTCCGCCCTCACACCAAACCAAGGAATAGATTCAAATACTCCTTGATGGCCAGGCCATCATTCCAAGCCCCAACATCAAGATCCTGGGCCTACATCTCGAAGCTAACACCAAGGGTGATGTCTCCTTGCAGCGCCTCAAAATCAGCATTAATCAAATCATACACATGATCAGGCGAGTTGCCACCAAGAAGCGAGGCCTAAAGGAATCTCGAACCTTTCGATTAATTGAAGCTTTTGTACTCTCGAGAGTTACTTACGTCTTCTTCTCGATAAGGAAGACATAGAGATGCTTTATATAATGATTAGAAAGGCGGTCAAGCAGGCCATTGGTCTTCTCATGAGTGCGTCCACACAGAGGCTGCTTAGCACGGGGCTCCACAACACGGTGGAAGAGCTGATAGAAGGCCATCTTTCTAACCAGAAGGTCCGACTCAGAACTGCGATGGGTAACCGCATGCTTCACCAGATTGGCTGGGCAGCCCAGAATGTCACTCCGCTTGACGTACTCCCAGACTCTTGGCGACTAAAACTAAAGATGATCCCTTTGCTTAGAAATATGAACGCCTCACATGACGAGGGTCACCGAAAAGCACGGGCTCAAGCGCTAAACACCACCCTCGGTGGGGATCATGCAGTTATCTACACAGACGCCTCGAAACATCGAGGGAAGCAATACGCCATCATCGTGGCTACCTCCAGAACCAACATCCTTGCGTGTACCTCGCTTAGGACCCAAGAAATGACGGCAACAGAAGAGACAGCCATCACCTTGGCTATCGCTCAACCAGGGGTTCGGAGGGTAGTCATCGATTCCCAGCAAGCCTACTGGAATTGATTGATTGATTGTGGGGGTTAACGCGCCGACGCAACACAAACCTACTGGAATTACCAGTAGGGTTGGGTGTCCTGACATGCACTGCGCGTGCTAAAAACCACTCCCCAAACGGTTCCATTCAGCTCATCTGGACACCCCCTCACGCTTCAATGGAGGGCTCCAAATACGCCCACCCAACAAGCCTGCGCTTTTACCTCCCGTGCTATGGAGCTGCACGAGGACAGTCACCCGCTTGTCACGTTCAGGGAGATAACCCAGGATTATCGCCTTCCGAGACGGACCGTACCTTCGCCTTACCCTGACCTTTTCAGAGAACAAACTACCCTACGGCGCATACAATCCGGGCTCCTTCCCACAGCCTACGCGTCTTCACTTAATGTATCCGAATCGCTACGACGCTGAATGTAAATTTTGCTCAGAAGTAGGAACACTCCGCCCCGTAATCGGGGTGTGCGACTTTAGCCCTGAGCACCCTCCTCTCTTTCCGTCAACTACCGAACAAGAGCAATGGGAGATGCTGCTGTCCAGGCCCTCTCTGCCTACCCAGCTTCAGCGGGTGGACAGAACACAGGCCGCGCGGACTGCATATGGGCCCCACAGAAGAAGGAATCACTCCCCAGGGCTGCACTCTGGGCCGTTCAGAAATCTGAACAGAAGTATTTCTTCCTCCTCCTCCTTCTCTGCCGCAAATCTCGTCGCCTCCATCCGCGGCGCGGAGACGGAGAAAACAGATCGTCTAACACCGGGTTGGAGCTTACTTTAATTTTATAAAAAAAGTTTCCACTCTTGTGCTACACCAATACAACTCAACCAAACACTGTTCATGCTTCATGCATTGATTTAACCTTAACAAGAATATTTCTTTGAAGAAATAAATGGTGTGGTTAAGTACATTTCACTTCTCTCTGGTTTTGCTATTTTAGAGCGATGTGAGTGAATTTAAGTGACGTCGCATGGGTAATCGTTATGGGTGCCGTTCACAGCTTTGCTTTCCAGCCACATTCACGGCGTGGATTGGCGCGAATTTTTTTTTCATTTCAGTCAAATATTACCGTCTCGTGCCAGGTATACTTGCAAGATAAGTAATGTGGTGGTCTTGGTTAATTTTACTTTGTGGGAATACTGTTTACCTATTAGCCGGGAGAGAACTTCTATCAGGATTGGCACCTTGTTTTAGTTTCGCCAAGAATTGGGTTTTTGAACACTGTTCTAAGGCCATAGGCAAAGAAAACCTACGCGTTTAACGAAACAGGTATTTCCTGAACAAATGTGACTTTGTTTCTGGAACTGAACGAAACATCCCGGGCCAAGGTGCAGCAGTATTCACCATCCTTCCTAAATCTAGCATCTAATGCGAACATTCATGTCCGTCGCGCAAAAAAGAACGCATTGGAGCGTTTTACAAAGTATCTAACGTAGTGTAGTATATTCTCTGTCATCAACCACAGCCACCTCTGCTGTCACTTCCGTATGTTATAAAACATCCCGGCGTTGTATTTTCCTGCTTAGGAATACGGCAAGATAATGTATGCCTTGTTTGGCGTTCGTGCATACTTTTTGAACACGACAATTGTACAAATAAGTGCTACCAACACAACAAAAATATCATTTTTCCTGTGGCGAGCATCTACAGGAATCACGGCGAAAAGAGCATGGCAGAGGCGGCCGATCAGGCGGGAAGTCCAGGTATGACGTTTTCGTGCCGGTTTTCGCCTTCGCTCTTCGGTCTTCCGGCATCGCGCGCCGAGATGGGGGCGGGGCATCGGGCCACATTTGTTTGCGTATGGCGGCGCTTATATTGCATTTATTGCGAAAATATTTCGTACACGGGAACTATTCAATGAGTACTTGCTGCTAGTCAACTTTTCTTTTAATTCTAAGACCTCTTCACCTTCCCTTTAACGCACAGGGCCACGTTAAGACGCCAGTTGGAATACATGGCAGAATTTTTGTTAGCGTTATTCTGCGCGAGAATTACGTCCTCTTAACAGAAAATGGGAAAAAAAATTATACGAAACCACGTGCAGCCACTTCTGCTGATGCATCGCACTGTGCAGGCCATTTTTTGTTCTTTCGCAAGCGCAGCAGTTTGTTCCCAAAAGCCCTTATAATCACAAGCTGCTTATTTCGTTAGATTTATTTCTTTATAATTTTCATAATACCTTAAACGTCGGTTCGTTTTTCTTGCATCCTTTGTGGACTCTCAGCTTGTGGATCTCAGCCCACATCTTCCGTTCCCCTCCCCCAGTATACCGTGCACCATTTTTATTTGTCTTCTCCACGCACCAATATATTTCTCCCTCTTTGTTTTTCACCCTGCTCATTAGGTTCTGCTCCGTAGTGGTGTTTTTCTTTTGCTGAAATCCGACAATGGAGCAAAGAAAACGAGCAGTCCACAAAACCCAGCGCCCCGTTATGATTCTGCTTATTCTGCACCTTCAGTGGATTCCATCCTTGTTTCTGTCACTCTTTCTACCCGTCTTCCTTGTTTGCCACGTAAATGCTTAGTTTGCTACCCGGGCTCGCCTTAACCATCCTGCCTTTGCGCCCCTTGCAGGTTACCTCGCCGCCGGCGAACCAGTTCTGCTGCAGCCGACATCCGTCCTACCATTCAGCTTATGTTTCTTACGAACGCCCTCCCGCTGTTTAAACCCTTGTGATGAGTCTGCCCCTCAGTCTTCTGAACGCCTCATTTTGGACTTCCGGCAGCAGGAATAAGTGCATTAAAGAGCGTACGCACAAACAGCGCTTTCTTGATGGAAGTGTTCTGAAGAACACCCTGATTGAGTGTCGTTTCGCTTTCTTGCCCGCATGTAGTTCGGCGCTGCTCTATATACGCACGCTCCGATCACAAGGAAAAACGAGTGGTAGCCTACACGTGGACTTTTGCGTTTCGCTAACCGGGTTTGTCCCTGTATAAACGACCTATATTTCAGTTAGAAGACTCTCTGGGACCTTTAAAAGGCAGTGTCTACGAAGGCAAGCCGCATGGGCGTGTAAACGCAGGCTGCACCAAATAGCCATTCATTTTTTTCTTCTACTCAGTGTTGTTGTGCGAAAGCAGTGTAGGCTAAGATATACTCTAACCTACCCTCAGTACGGGGAAAGTATATCGCGCGCACAAAATGTAAAATACACTGGGACCGCGAAGGCAAGGCGGGGGAACAGGGCGAGGATTACGACGACAGAATAGACAGGTGAATGCGCTATTCCAGCGACCACTCCAACATGCACGCGTGATTACTTCCTGTGTTTGCTCTGTCAGTTGAAATACATGATTGATAGAATACAAAACTATGTCTAAAATATGTACGTTCTTCAAAAAGAGCATTCGAGGTCAATAAAGTGCAGGCGGGACCTCCTTCGTAGCTGCTTTAAAGATAGCAACAACAGAAGCAAATAAGGCGAGTAACCCCGTCAGTGTGTTGTACAAAATCTGCTAAAAAACATATACAACAGAAATATACATTTAAAGTTTTATTTATTTTATTACAACATTGTATGGAGTAAAAAAATTGGCCGCGTATCTGCTCCTTTGGTTGCAAATGTCGTCAAAAGACGATAGTCTTTGTAGAAATTTGCCAAGGAAATGTCCCCCTTTGCTTTCCCGCTCACCTCTCATGCTGTTCCTGTACCGTCGCGCTCATCCCAAGGTAAACACACTAAAGGTTTGCGCAAGGTGATTTGAATTTACCGCGTTCCACTGCTACAGGCTGGGTTCCTCGATGCCAGCGCTGCAGTATGGCGGAGACGCGCGTGCAATGGAGACGGCCGACTACAAGGTTTATAGAACTGCGTGGGCGTGCTCCACGTGCGTTCCAAGCAGAACGTGGAACCTAGCTAGTGGAACCTTTCGTTGCTGTTGCCGCGTGATTTTTTATATGCCGCCAGGAGGCGGCGGTTTTTTGCAGTAGATGTAGAATATCATTTGCTATCGAAAAACCAAGCATTCCATGAATTTTTTTAATAAAGGAACACTGTAAATATCCCTTGTGTACTAATTTCCTGTCTTATATTTGCGTAATGTCTTGTTCTTGTTCAACAAAAGTTGAGAAGTATGAACATATAAACCGGGCTTAGACGTTTACATTGGCTGTGAGTATATAAGACTATTGCGCAGCAAGAATTTTACTTTGGCCGGGTGGCTGAATCGAGTTACAGACAGACAGACGGACAGACAGACATACAGACAGACCAAAATTTCTGGGTTTAAGTAGCCTAAGAAAGACTATCGTCTTTAAAAGCAACCTTCGACCAAAGCTGGGTACATTACTGCGAACACAATACGGAAATTAGGCCATAAACAAACGGACGCACATCGTCACTCATTTACCTGTCCGTGTAAAATGTTGCTTTCTTTTTCGGTTGCGGGGCCTTGTTAGTGATGTGCCCAAAATCGCGGAAGTTTTGTTGTGGGCTAAAATGCAAAGTTGGAACATTGAGCGCGTTCTAGTCACGTTGCTCCTCACGAGCGAACGCAGATAAATAGGTCTACCTCCAGATGAAAAAAACAAACCGGTCCACAGATTTAGATGGGCGAGTCGAAGGATATACTTTTGCAAGTGCAGCAACCACGACGCCACGACTGCGCCGCTACTGTGATGAATGCTCATGCGGTGCTCAGCGAGGATGAATTATGGATCGGAGTGTGTTGGTGCCCTGCCCGTGCAATCACATTGCAACGCCGTAACTACAGTGGTGGTGGCGGCAGCTGCAGCCTGCCTCGCCAAGAAAGCACAAGTTTGTTCACTCTGCCACCAAGCAGCATTATCCGACGCAGCGTATGCACGGGCACTCCACCAAATTGCGTTTTCTGGGAATCTAGAGATTGCATTTTTCAAAACACCGCTGGGCGCTTCAACATTGGGCGCAGATTCCGACGGCGCGCTACTGCTGCTGCCACTTGCATTGCAGCGCCCCCTCCATTGCCAACTTTACTACCGCCATTCCTTTTTACCTTTCAAGTCCTGTCTGCATCTCCACTCGCCGCCTCCCGCCTGCCGTTTAAAACTTTTTCGTGCGTCGGTTCGGTGCTAGTGGAGCTTGGACTGGCTGCTACGCAATATTGCCAACCAAGGCATGAGAGCTGCATAAAGGTCACCCGCGTGTGTGAAGGGTGCCAAACAAGTCAAAGTTTACTTGCGACAATTTCGATAACGAATACACAAGTATACAAAAGTCTTGCGGCCCTGAAAATAAATGGGGGTGCTAGCGCACATGTGACGGTATTTTCAGTTTACATGTTTGGCAGTAAATCCCTGGTTTATTCTTTGACATTTCTGGCGGTTTTAAGCCATTTTTGTCCAAATTTTGTCCATTATTTTTCGACACTCTGGCATATTTTTCCCTCTGTTGACCGTATGGTGTGCGGCAGAATTGCTAACGTAATACGCCCCAAGATTTGCGGGGGGGGGGGGGGGGGGCGACATCGGTTGTACCGATGGGGACACAACCGATGTACCGAGGAGAGCAGCATGCCATGGAGAGTAGCCGTGCCGCGCTGTATGCAATGCTTCGGCACAGACAACTGCTTCAGCACCCATAGTAGTGCGTAGCGGTACATTTCACTGAAGTCTCATGTATGGCCACCGAAAAGTTACTAATTGCACAAAAATATATATGTACCGATGGCTGCAGTATGCAGGGGAGAGTGGCCATGCGGCGCTGTATGCAGTGTTTCGGCATAGGCAACTGCTCGTGCATCCAAGCCGATGCGTAGCGATATATATGCCTGAAGTCTCCCATATGGCCACCGAAAAAGTTTCTCATTCAAGAAAAATATGTATGTACTTATATGGGCCGTATGCAGGCGAGAGTGGCCGCGCGGCGCCGTATACAGTGCTTCGACTCAGGCAACTTCTTCCACGCCCAGGCCGGTGCGCGGCGGTACGTATTACTGAAGTTTCCCCTTATGGCCACCTAAAGGGTACTCATTGCGACAACATCTATATGTACCGGTGGGGGCAGTATGCAGGGGGAGAGGCCACACGGGGTGCAGTATGCATCACTTTGACACAGGCAACTCCTTCCGCACCGAGGCCGGTGGGGTGCGGTACATATTACTGGTCTCCCCATAGCCGCCGGAAAAGCTAATCATTGCAACACACACACACACACACACACACACACACACACACACACACACACACACACACACACACACACACACACACACACACACACACACACACACACACACACACACCACACACACCCACACCACACACACACACACACACACACACACACACATCACACAACACACACACACACACACACACCACACATATATATATATATATATATATATATTTGAGCGTTTATTGGTGTCTTTACTCAACTCATGAAGAGGACTCATGGAATGAATTAATTGCTATTCGCTAGTAGGACCAATCTCTCACCTGTACATACCCATTATATTCATCAATTGTGGATTATCATCATCGTCTGGGATCGTTCTGCCGAGTCACCGAGTTCCCTACGAGCTGAGTAAAGAGACGTGCCTTGGAATTACCGTTTACTTGTTCCAGTCGGCTTCCCTCTTATATATATATAGCGAATCAGAAAATGGGAAATGAGGGGCTCCGTGAAATAAGACAGAAAATAAGGGTTGGCAGTCAAGAAAACCTCGGAAACAAAGGGAGGTTGTGGTGGGTCATAGAAAGAGAGTGGAAGAATTTTTTGAGTCGAAAAGAAGTGGTGGAAAAATGCCCGCCGGGTGAGATCCCACCCGGCGGGCATTTTTTCACCACTGTCTTTTCGACTCAAAAAATTCTTCACTCTCTTTCTATGACCCACCACAACCTCCCCTTTGCTTTCCGAGGTTTTCTTGACTGCCAACCCTTATTTTCTATATATATATATATATATATATAACTGGGTGATCGAAGTTAAGTCGACAAGTTTTTTTTAATTAGGCGCTTACGTGAAGATTACCTTTACAGTGAGGTTATGTACCCAGGGGGACTCATAATTAGAAGGCAATTATTTTGATAGGTGGCTTAATGAACTGAAATTGAATTAACTTTTTAGTGGCTGTAGTAACCAGGCGTGTTTGTAATGGAAAGTTAGGCGTAATCGTGTTTCTACGCCGTTTCATTTGGCAGATTTGTCCCAGCGCATCCGTACTCCGAGATATAAAACTGCGAAGTTTAATTGCTGTTCGCATGATTCCGCATGCAAGACAGTCCGTACCGGCGCAAAGCTCCTCCCTTCTGTGACGTGCGGTGATAAGTTTGACAATGGGGTGGAGGCATAGGCAAAACTGATAACTGGCACCCATTCAGTATTGGCTGGCTTTATCGCAATCTGCAGTACTTGGAACCGCTATCGAAACACAGAACAATATGGAGGAGATATGCGCCGGTCATGACTTCTAGCATGTGTAATCATGCGAGCGGTAATTAAAATTCGCAATTCGATATTCAGAGTACGGACGCGCTAGAAGAATTCTGCCAAATGTCAGCGGCGTAGAAACACGATTTCGTCTATAACTTTTAAATACAAATATGCCTGGTTACTGTAGCCACCAAAAAGTTAAATAATAATGTTAGTAATTAAGCCACCTACATCAATAATTATCTCCTAATTATGTGTCCCCCTGGACCCACAACCTGACTGTAGAGGTGGACTTCACGTAAATCTAAGCACGTAATTTAAAAAAAAAACCTGTCGACATAAGTTTGATCACGCTGTATATATATATATATCAGAATTCGATTAGTTTTGCAACGGGCCAGAAGAAACGTTCCGGTAAAAGATATATACAACTTTGCGGTTAACTTGTTTAATATAAATTAGTCCAACAGTTTCGGAAGTCGAACTTCCTTCTTCAGGGACAATCTTACAATGGACACAGAACCCTTATGCACACTGCATGCGAGGCATTTCTCTCTTCCTCTCCCTCTTCAAGGAGGGGAATACGCCTGAGAAAGTAACAAATCCGGTAACAACACGGCACTTGCGGGGCTTGGTGCTGAGAGGGAGAGGGTAAAAACTAAGGAGCAGAAAGAGAAACGAAAAAAAAAAAAGCAGGAAAGGCGGTGGTTTTAGTGAGAAACCGGCACGGGTGGGGGAAGGGAGCAGGAGCAAAGTTTTGTATCGGCCCGCTGCGGCTGTGATGAAAAGGAAACTGACAAACAAAATACAGACAACGCATGTGCACAGATGGGAAGAGCGGGGCGGTGGTGTAGTAACTAAGGACGCGGTCTTGGCCCGGCACTTGTTTCGTGGGTTAACCCAGGACACAGCATCAAGCGGAGAGGCATTGCTTTTACGAAGAAACCGGTGATAAGTCTACTTTGTCCTTTGAACGTCCGCGACATGGCGACAGAAAAAGGCACTAGCGGAAGCCAGCGGCGAGCCGCAGCGCGTTCAGACCGCGCGAAAGACAGGGATCATGTTACACAGGGGCGCGGTGAGTTGGGAGAAGGCGACGAGTGCCCCGTCCGTCCTCGGGGGAAGCGTAGAGCAATGTAAAGGCACCCGTACGGCGCGACATGCGTGAAGTTGAATGGAGGGCCGAGAGAGAAAACCACTGATACGCCACCGCTATGTCTTAACAGAACGAGACAATTTCAAGGTACAGCGAGACTGGCACTGCTGTTCAACGTCACCTCCCTCTCTCTTCTCAATTGTCCCAACGTGGACAGCATTTATCGCGCAGCACGTCCAGTGCGAGGCTTAGGCGGCTTTTTTTGGGCGGCGCTCCCCCTCGGTATGCGCTCGTTGTCTGAGCTAATGGTGGGTGGTCCCGAAGGAAAAAAAAATCCTTATATGACGGGGGAAGGGGGGTGGAACAATGTGCATTCACGTACTGCTGTCAATCAACGTCCGTGGTCCTCCGGAGGTATACTGCCAGCGCTCTCGTTGATACCGTGATTCAGCGTTTTGAACTTATAAATATGATACGATTCTTTCTGTTCGCGGTCCCGTTTAGAGTGAAAAGCGGTCTCTAGCAGAGTCACTTTAATTTGGTGGAATGAATGTCCTGGGAAGCTGACATGTCTTGAAATGGGCAAGTTCTGTTGTGATTTAGCGTGAGAATGGTGGTTGTTGAAGCGTTTACGGAAGGCGGTTTCTGTTTGTCCAAAGTACTGCAGGCCACAGATGTCACATTGAAGCATGAAGAAGACGACATCATGGCTGTCACAGTTTAGATGCGCATTTATTTTGAATACGTAATCTGAGTAGCTGGCTTTAGCAGTAGTGGTGGTTGTCACGTGTGAACAGACCTTACAACGCGTTGATCACCCTCCAAGCACCAAGCCCCGCAAGTGCCGTGTTGTTACTGGATTTGTTTGTTACTTTCTTTGGCGTATTCTCCTCCTTGAAGAGGGAAAGGAAGAGAGAAATGCCTCGCATGCAGTGTGCATAAGAGTTCTGTGTGCATTGTAAATGTGTCCTGAAGAAGGAAGTTCCACTTCCGAAATGTTGGAATAAATTTATATAAACAAGTTAACTGCAAACGTGTTCATATCTTTACTTGATATATATATATATATCTATATATATAATATATATATATATATATATATCATATATATATATATATATATAGATATATATATTATATATATATATATATATATATATATATATATATATATATATTATATATATATATGTTACGATGGGTCAGTATGCAGGGGAGATAATACACAAGTTTGGAAACGTCCTCCGACGCTTTCGTTTCATTTATTGAGTTTTGAGTTTGAGTTTTCTTGGCCTACAAGAAGCTTATTGCCGACACCTATTTATTGTCAGTTAAAGGGCCTTTGTTGCTATGTACTCTGATGCAAGCTCATAAGTTGTGCAGTTTTATAGGTCGTGCAAGAACAGCATATGAATTGTAACAGACTGGTGAGAGGGGAAAGCTAGGAAACGGACGGGACAGCGCTCGTCTTGTCCATTCCCTTCGTCGACTTCTTTTTTCGCGCGGTTGTCCGGAATGGAGCATATAAATTATTTGTGCGTTTCATGTATTTCATTATTCTTGAGGTAGGCACAGAGCGACATCAGTGAATAGTTTATTATAGAAGGGACATTATCCTGGTGACAATAATGAAAGCTTGACGATTTTACCGCAAGAGAAAGAAGCACGAGAACATACATGCCATATTTTCTCAATACCAATACCCATGAACGCATGACAAATAACACGAAGCACATGACACATGCTTGTATATAGTATTTATCCCAAGTGGCAAGGCTTGCTGGATATACGGGGAGAGTTGTCTGCCGAGGACTATACCTACATAGGCATAACTGGCACATTGCCACTCTTCGGTTTGCACAGCCAGCCCAAACCACGGTCAATACTCAAATGCGCATTGATGCATGATTCATCGCCAAGTCCTTCAAAATGGTTTTATTCTATCTAGTTTTACTGCGCGGGGATCGGTTTCGTTCTGTTTGAATGAATTTGAAGGAAACTGCATTTGGATCGGCGCGATATTCATAACTTTCAATATGAGGATTCAATTTCCTTATTCCCGCGACCCTCAAAGCTGCCACTCCATATTAAAGTCTCGCGCGAGGCACACATCCATCGCATATGGCTTCGATGGCAATAATTGAAGGGGAAACCTGGAGCCTCCGGTTAAAAATTCTCCCTTCTTATGCCGCCTTTCTGTGCGGGTGCATGTGTATGCACATGGAGCGCTCGTCGATGTATTTGCGTGGAATTCTGCTCCAGAAACAGAAGCCTGCGAGAAGCTTAAAAATGGCAATGAAGTTAAAGGTGCAGCGATAATATCAACGTTTTGGGCCTAGAGAATGTTTCCCCACTGCGGTATTTTTGCAAGGTCGTTGTACTCTCTCTTCCCAGTTATGGCCCCATATCTTGAAAAATGTCACCTATAGTAGATGTTGGCGCTTTTACTGGTTGAGGAGTAGACGAACACCAGAATTTCGTGCAGAAAACGGATTTTATATTGTAACGTGGCAACAAAGCAGATCAGATGAACCATGAATAAGGTGAACAATCTATTTACATTATTTACATGGCGGCGATCAGATAGCCAGCGCAGGCTCCGCCAGCACCCTCTTTGTCGTGGTCGTCGTCACTGATCCTTTGTAATGGCGCTGCGGGGTATTGCCCACCGCTATGTCCCATGAAAATATGAAAAGATGCCAGAACAGGACGGTGATGAAGCAAAACAGGCAGTCCTCATTAAATACCGTGCCTCCAAATGCTTCTCTGTGTTGCGTTGGCCTGCCCCGCACTTGTTTCAAGCGAGTCTCCTGCGGTTTACGCTGACATTAGATCGTAAGAAAATGGGGCACTCTCGAGGCAGGGAAGCCGTGTAGTGCTTTATTATGTAGGCAGTGATTAGACAAAAACGATTTGAGGGACAACAACCCTGTTTGCTCCAGGATCTGTCCGGCGGCAAATGATTGTCCTCTCTCACGTTCATGCGGAGCCAATTATTTATCTAGCGCCATGGCCTAGAATGGTGCAGCTGAGAATAGCGTATCTTGGTTTAACATGAGGTCATATCCATAGGTGAATTCGGACCCTTATGTATATATATGCAGAGGTACTGGCCGTTGGAAGAAGCACAAGTCCCGCCAAATGGGTGTGTGCTCAGGTGATACAGATTCTAACCGTCAAATGGTGTCAATACCCCAGTGGGCATACGTGCAGCGCACAGACATCGCAGCAGCCCCATCGACAACGCTCCCTCGCGAGACCTCCGCGGGGACTAGCGAGCTCGCTTGAACTCTGGCTTAACCAGACCTCGCTACCACGGTCTAGACGCCCTGCTCTAATAAACCCTATTATATAACATACATACATACATACATACATACATACATATATACATACATACATACATACATACATACATACATACATACATACATACATACATACATACAATCATACATACATACATACATACAGACAGACAGACAGACAGACAGACAGGCAGGCAGCAGGCAGGCAAGGCATTTGTTCCCTACATGTCGCCTCGCTGAAAGAAATAACTACACGCTGGCACATCGCGAGAGCGTGCCCGTTCATTCTTTCCGTCGCTCGGAACACAGGAAGGGAGGCTTGAAACATACAGCTGCACGGAAGCATTGCCAGCGTAGAGATGACCGCCGGCGTGCTCTCTACAACACTGTCACCAAGCACTTCATGGGGGAGGAATCAAAGCTAGAGCGAACCGAGGGTGGTCACGGAACACTAATGCAGAAGCTCCCATATACCGTTCAGAAAGGAACTTTCACTAAGAACAGAAGCGGACAATTAGGAATAAGTCTTGATATTGTAGCCAAAGGGAAACCAGACCATAATAAAAAGGAGGCCTAATGACGAGGAATTTGAAGGTGAACTGAATAGGGAACAAGCCTTAAGAAAAATTGACTAGACCGAGAAAGACGGAGGGAAAATGATAGTTCGTGCTTCGTAGTGAAAGGGTGATGTGACCGCTCTCCTGGTGAAGTTCAGAGGCGTATTAAAGACGCTAGTCGTTCTTGGGCTGCTTAAACGCTGAAATGTTTGTCTGTCTGTCTGTCTCTGTCTGTCTGTCTGTCTGTCTGTCTGTCGGTCGGTCGGTCGGTCTGTCTATCTGTCAGTCTGTGGCTCGATTCAGCCGCCCGGCCAAAGCCAAAAAAAAAAAGCCGCGCAATATTTTATATACCCACAGCCAAATCGAAACGTCTAAGCCCGGTGTCCATATTCCTACTTGTCAACATTGTCGAACAAGAACAAGACATTACCCAAATATAAGGCAGGCTATCAATTCACAAGGAATATTCGCAGCGTTCCTATATTTAAAAATTCATAAAGGCTCGGTTCTTCCGATACCAAATGAAATACTACTCCAAATGCAGAAAACCGTCGCCTGCTGTTGGCCGTGCTACTGGCGGCATTTAAGAAATCAAACGGCAACAGCAACGAAAGGTTCCACTAGATGGGTTCTACGTTGCTCGTGTTCCTCTACGTTCTACGTTCCTGCGCTCGTGGAGAAGGGCAATGTGGTTCTAAAAACGTTGTAGTAGGGTGCCTCGATTCATGCGCGTCTCCGCCGTACGGCTGCGCTGGCATCGAGGCACCCGACTTCGAGAAGTGGAACGCGCTAAATTTAAGTTGACTTGAGCAAACCTCTAGCGTGTTATCTCGTAAGGAACGAGATGGGAGAGGAACAGCATGAGGGATGAGGCGCCAGTCGACTACTGTCTTTCGTCGACATTTGCAACGAAAGAAGCAGATACACGGCCATTTTTAGCTCTCGCTTAATCACTTCACTGAAGCAACGGCCCGCAGATTCCGCCAGGATAAATCTTGAATTGATACCCCTCATTTGTGCAGATCAGCGGACCTTGAAATTGTCGATATTGCGACGACCCTTGTTGTAAACATCCCAAGGAGTTTTGTTTCAGTAATGCTTCTCACTTGCACGTCCGTCTGGCTTCAATCTGTATAGGTAAGGCTCAACGAAAAAGTCTTATTTCCGAAGTTACGTCTTCAAAGAAAATCAGTCCCTTCTGATCTGGATTCTCTCATCAAACGCCCGAATTTTATCTAAAAGCGCTCAACGTCACTTGCGATTTTTCTTGATGTTGTGAGTGCTTGAGCGGCCTCAGCCTAAGCTACACGTTGCTTGGCGCCATTTAAAGGCTCTGTGATTGGAATACAAACATTACTGCTTTTTACGGTTTTCTACTACCCAAGGCCGCTAGTTCGTGCGAATGATGTAAACATTGTCATGAATAATTGAGAATGCAGGATGTCTCGTTTACAGCGAAGTGGTTTCTGGCTAGAGTTGCTTGGATTTTTTGCGTCCTTCAACAAGCCTTAGTACGCAGAAATTCAGCTCTGAATTGGATGCAAATGAGCAAAGCGTTCCATAAAGCGATTCTTTCATGTGAGTTTGTTTGTATGTATGTTTCTCTCCACACTTGCTATAGCTCTACAAGTTGCCCTTATGCGTTTGGAATTGCACTTTTCTTGGGTCGTTCTGACTCCCGGAAGTTCGGGTCATGAAAATGTTTGACGTGCTCTGAAAGTGTTAAGATTTTCACCTTAAGGCGCCGTGCCCAGATTTTCACCAAAGACGGATGCATCCGACACCCGATTCCACACCACCTACTGAGAGTTCATGACGTCGAGGAACGGCTAGTCGCAGCACGACTTGGGTCCAGAGTTCCCCCTTTTGTTCCAACTTTTTCGTCATGTAAGCTTCTCTGGTCATCGACCCTCTACCGTTTCAGAGTTGAATGCCTGGTGACGTGTTCTAGTTTAACGATATACATTTTGCCCGTACACTTTAAAACCACATCATCGACATCATTAGCCTATTTATCCCCTCTGCCAGACTAAGGCTTCTTGCATAGATGTTCAGTCATACCTATCTTGCGATGCGCCAATTGATTATTTGCTCCCGAGTTTTCGTACTTCACCCCTTCATCCGTTTATTTGGCTTACCGTACTTCTAGCTCAGTCTCTCAATCTCAGCATGTTACGCAGGCGGTTCACCGGTTGTCAGTTCTTCGCACTACGTGCCCGACCAAAGTCCACTTCGGTCCCTGCATTTCAGCGAAATACACTTCTCTCCGAGCATTTAGTTCTTCAGGTTAAGGAACAAATTAATAATCGAACACACCATTTTCTGCCTAATCTAACAAGATGATAGTATTCTATCCTGAAGCGTTTCTCTTGCCATCTATATTTTCGTGGCTCTTTGGGCGGACCTAAGCATTATTTCTACGTGCTTAGAACGGCGCCAACGTTTTGTATTATAAGACATCACCGGCTGAACCTGTTGGTAATATAGCATTATCGGCTAAGATAACTCTGCTAATGGAAATTTTCACCTCGTGGCTAAGGGGCTCCCGAAATATTTAATAGACGCAGGTGGGCAGTCATAGGTAGTTATTATTATTTATTTCTTACCAAAATTTGTTCGTATTCCTTCTGCTTGCCCCTTCGTTCTCCAAGAGGCACTTGAAGAACAGTAGGGAGGTGTTCCGAAAGAACTTCGAGACGAAGAGTCCGTTTGTCTCGGTAAAAATGGTTACTTTTTGAATAATTGCATTTCTCTAGGCGAACAGAAGTGTGCCGTGTGCAATGTTTCACAAGCGAACTCTTCCTTGCTTTTTTTTGCTTTTACGTTTGAACGTTTCTGTCACTTTATTTGGTAGTTTCAAAACATATAAAGTGCCTTTCAGTCTGAGTAAATAACCGAACACTCAATAGCATCGTTTCCTTGTAGTTAAGCCTTCCCTTACCTTGGGGCGACATTTTTTATTGCTTTTGTAAGCAATTCAAGCTTTAGAAATTTACATTTATGGACGTTTACGCTACAACACTTCGCCTAGACTATGAGACGCGCCGTTGTGGAGGGCTCGGGAGGGATTTTGACCAGCTGAGTATAACTTAAGCCACTGAAATCTCCATACAAGGGCGTTTCTGCCTGTCGTACTCATAAAAACAGGAGCCGAGGCAGATTTAAGTCCTATGCTTTAAAGTAACTCTAAATAGCGGTCAATGGTGCCAAGTAGTCAACGACTATATTGCCGCTGAACCATGCATTGGGTTTGTTTATTTGTGTTTTGCTTTTACCGCCCAAGTGCGCCGGTCTGTGTTATCTCTGTGCCAAGGGAAGTGCGTGCTTCATTCTTTCTTTCTGTGCCGCGTGTGTTATCTGTTCTGATAGGGAGAGCATTCCGATCTAACGTGAACAGCCCGGAATAATCTTCTTGGATCTACAATGTTCTCGATGCGAATCGACAGTTCGAGAACTACGCGCGCCGAAAGATAAAAAGCCTGCAGAGCAGACGCCGGGATATTCGATTCTGGGACGCTCGCCGACGCACGTCACTTTGTTTACCGCTGCTTCGCCGCCTCTGTACTCTTTTGAGTTGTTAGGGGAGCACAAGTTTCGCTCCAATAAACTTGTTTCTTTTCCAAAACAACTGCGTCGTCCTTGGCTTCGTGACATCTGGTGGAGGTGCTGGGTACGCACCCTTCATGCCCACTACAACCTCTGGAAGCCGCCAAGACAGTCCAACAAGAGCCAGCCTCCGCCTGCAAGATTTACCACCCGAGTTCGGTCTACTACCGGAGAAAGCGAAGAAGAAAGACGTCGCAACCAGCACCATGGTCAACCAAGCCAATCCTCCCGTCGTTCTGCAGCAGCCACGGGAACCGCCATCATTCCGAGGAGCCCCCGCAGAAGACCCAGAAGGATGGTTGGAGAAACTGGAGCGCGTCCGGAAATTCAACAGGTTGGACGACGCAGAAATATTCCGGCATGTTTTCTTTTACTTGGAAGATTCGGCTCGCACTTGGTTAAGAACCACGAGAGCTCCTTGACAAATTGGGCTCAGTTCAAAAGCGAGTTCCCTAAGACCTTTACTACCGTGGTCAGAAAAGAACGCGCGGCGCTTTTGCTTGAAACTCGAACGCAGCACCCCAACGAAGGGGTCATGATATTCGTCGAGGAGATGAAAGGACTTTTTCGCCGCGCGGACCCAGAAATGACGCAGGAAAAGAAACTAAGGTTTCTGATGCGAGGAGTAAAGCAAGAACTGTTTGCTTGCCTTGTCCGCAACCCCCCTAAAACGGTGGCCGAATTCGCGTCTGAAGCTGGCGCGATGGAGAAGACGCTAGAACTTCGAACGAGGTTGACTGCCCTGTCAACGCGCTGTTCTCGGAGGACCATCGGTGCCGCAACTGGAAGCTCCGATACATTGCGCGAGACCATCCGAGCAGTGGTCAGGCAGGAGCTTCGGAAGCTTTTTCCAACGACGCCGCAACCTCAAGTGGCTTCCCTGACCGACGTTATCCGAGAAGTCCAAAACGCACTGGGAACTTCTACGCCGTCGGAAGCACCCCGCGAACCACAAGCGATGACCTATTCCGCGGCTGTTCGTCGACCCCGCCACGATCCAACACGTCGTCAAGAGGCCCCGCCCTACCGCCGCCCACTGTCGCCCTCCCGACCCCCTGTAGTACGAAACCAGACGCTGAGGAAGACTGACGTATGGCGAACACCGGATAATCTCTGTGCTACCACTGCGGAGAGGCCGACCACATCTACCGTCGCTGCCCATACAAGAGACTCGGACTTCGTGGTTTCTCCGTCGACCTACCACGCCCCCAACCCTGCAAGCGCCCATCTGACATTGAAGAATACCTGTCCAACACCAGCCGTGGACCAGCCCGTTTCAACCGTTCGCCGTCGCCCTACCCGTACCAGTCGCCGGACCGCCGTAGCAGTGCTGACTTCGCACGTGGAAGGTCCCCCAGCCCACGCGGGGGAAACTAAAGGCGGCAACTTCTGGGGGTGAAGTTGCACAACGGCGGAAAAACGAAAACCCTCCAACGACGCAACGATTCGCCGAAGACTGTGAATTACGACATGCCCTCATCCCGACGACCCGACCTAACCCTGACGTGACTCCTGAACACGACGACAACCACACGGCGCGGCGCGTACTTGACATGACCGAACCTGCCGCTGAGACGACGACAACGACGACGCACAGTACCCGACCGTCAACACGCACAAGCCGATATGCGACGCCTTGACGCACCCGGAACTCGAGGAAGGCAGCGTCCGACGTCCAGTTGTCCATCAACGGCTTTGACGTAGTCGCTCTCATCGACACGGGAGACGACTACTCGGTGATCAGCGGGTCATTCGCGTCTAAGCTGAAGAAAGTTACGACAAGATGGGACGGTCCGCATATACGCACAGCAGGAGGCCATCTCGTAACGCCAAGTGGAACGTGCACATCCCGCGTAACCATAGACGGCATCACGTACCCTGCTGCGTTCGTAATTTTACCTAACTGACCCCGCGACGTAATACTCGGAATGGACTTTTTGACGGACAACGGCGCAACAATTGATCTGCAGACCAAGTAGATAACATTTTCCTCTGATCACTCCACGACGCCGCCACTGAACCCCTATCACCGTGCTGCTGTAAGGATCGCCGACGACCCCGTCACCCTGCCACACCGCGCAAGCTTGATGATCGCCGTCTACTATGAGGATGCTGCTCCTGACATCGACGCTATCGTAGAGGGTGACCAAAGGTTGCTTCTCAACCGTGGTGTCTCCGTCGCATGAGGCATTGCGCGCTTTAAGCAATGCAAATCCCATGTTTTGGTCACCAATTTCACCGAGGAGTACCAGCATCTAAACAAGGGCGCTACAATTGCGTTCCTCGAAGAAACGCAAGAAGCAAGTCAAGTGATCGCGATCGCTAACTTTGAATGCGCACGCGCAGATGCTTCCAAGCCGCCGCAACCTTTCGACGTGAACCCGGCGCTGCCGCAAGGAAATCGGGACAGATTACTGGATTTGCTCCATCGCTACAGCGAGTGTTTTTCGGCAAACTCAAAATTACGTCAGACACCCCTAGCGAAGCACCGAATTATAACCGAAGATGGAGCCCGACCTACCCGACAGTCACCGTACCGCGTCTCTTCACACGAGCGGGAAGCCATCCGGACTCAAGTCGACGACATGCTCAGCGACGACATCATACAGCCATCGGAAAGTCCGTGGGCGGCGCCGGTCGTACTCGTGATGAAAAAAGACGGCACATTAAGGTTCTGCGTTGACTACCGGCGACTGAACAAAATCACCAAAAAGGACGTGTACCCCCTGCCACGAATCAACGACGCCATCGACCACCTCTGCCATGCGAAGTACTTCTCATCGATGGATCTGAAGACGGGTACTGGCAAATTGAAGTGGACGAGAAAGACCGAGAGAAGACTGCATTTATAACCCCGGATGGCCTATACGAGTTCAAGGTGATGCCTTTCGGGCTGTGCACGGCGCCAGCAACGTTTCAAAGAGTCATGGACACTGTGCTAGCTGGCCTGAAGTGGCACACTTGCCTCGTATACCTCGACGACGTAGTCGTATTCGCCCGGACTTTCGACGAACACCTCGCAAGGTTGGAGTCTGTACTCGAGGCCATTCGTACGTCGGGGTTAACGCTGAAGCCTGAAAAGTGCCGTTTCGCGTACGAGGAACTCAAGTTCTTGGGCTACGTCGTCAACTCCGCGGGAGTCCTACCTGACCCAGCAAAAATTTCAGCCGTAGCGAACTTCCCATGGCCGAAAGACAAGAACGGCGTGCGAAGATTTCTCGGACTGTGCGCATACTACCGGCGCTTCGTCGCAAACTTCGCACGCATTGCAGAGCCACTCACGCGCTTGACGAAAGATAGCACCCCTTTTAGCTGGGAAAACGACCAAGAAAAAGCATTCTGCGAGCTGCAAAAACGTCTACAAAGTCCGCCCGTGCTCTCTCATTTCGACGAAAACGCCGAAACGGAAATACACACGGACGCCAGTGATATAGGCTTGGGTGCCGTCCTCGTCTAAAAACAAAGCGGGTGCGAAAAGGTAACGCCTATGCCAGCCGTGGTCTGTCGAAGGAGGAGAAAAACTACTCTGCCTCTGAGAAAGAGTGCCTGGCAATTATATGGGCGATTTAAAATTTCGCCCATACGTGTATGGAAGACCATTCAAGGTTGTGACAGACCACCATGCGCTGTGTTGGCTCGCCAATTTGAAGGAGCCCTGTGGCCGTCTTGGGCGGTGGAGCTCGCGCATGCAGGAGTTCGACGTTACAGTCGTCTATAAATCCGGCAGGAAACACTCCGACGACGACTGCCTGTCCCGCGTCCCCGTCGACCCACCAGCACAAGACTGTGATGAAGACAGGGCGTTCTTCGGAATCGTGACGGAGAGCGACCTAGCCGCCCAGCAGCGTGCCGACCCCGACTTACGCGTCATAATCGACTACCTCGAGGGATGCAACGTCGCCGTACCTAGGACTTTCATACGCAGCTTACCAACATTCAGCATGAGAGACTCCGTCCTCGTGAAGAAGAATTTCAGCCCCGGAAGGAGAACGAATTACCTTCTTGGCATCCCCGCTGACCTTCGTGACGAAATTCTGGAAGCGTGCCATGACGACCCATCTTCCAGACATCTCGGCACACTCCGCACAATTGGAAAAAAAAACTCCCACCTCCCCTCGCGGGAACCCCTGTGTAGATGCGACGTATAGGCGGAGCGGCGAAGGGGCCGCGTTTTATAGCGCGCATAACGTTGAGGAGACTGCGTAAGCCGGTCCCAGTCGATGACGACGTTGGCGTACTTGTAAAGCGGCGTGTACCCTAGGTGTTTGAGCCAAAGCGTGGATGTTGCTTCACCGGAGAACGGCACACCGGTTATATGCGCAGCGCGCCCGAAGGAGAGGAAAACCGCGGAAGAGAGAGTACTGCACATGCGCCGGCCCCAGCGCGTCTGCCGCGGCTATGACGCAACATGCCGCGGCTATGACGCAACACAATCCAACACAATCCACTTTAATCCAATTCAATCCACATCCAAATCCAATCCAAGCCAATCCAAGCCAATCCAAGCCAAGCCATAGCCAATCCAATCGAATCCAATCCAATGCCCCTCGCGAGAGAGTGTTCGCTATCGGAGAGGAGAGGGGGTGAGCGGCGGAGAGCGCAGCTGGCGCGGCGAGGAGAATGGGGGAGGGGCGGACAACGCCGACGACGACGACTACGACGACGCCGGAGGGACAAGGCGAGTGAATCAGATGCTCTGCATCTAAAAATCAAGGCGAAGTACTACTGGCCCCACCTTACATCCGACGTCACCCACTACGTCCGGAGCTGCCGTGACTGTCAGCGACGAAAAACGCCACCGACGAGACCCGCCGGAGGTTTTGCAGCCGATCGCCGTCCCATTGAGGCCCTTCCAACGGATTGGAATGGACCTTCTCGGGCCGTTCCCTTTGTCACGATCCGAGAACAAGTGGATTGTCGTAGCGACAGACTACATGACGCGCTACGCAGAGACCGCCGTTTTTCCGAGGGGGACTGCACAAGAAGTCGTCAAGTTCTTTACTAAACAAGTTGTGCTGCGAGATGGAGCCCCTGAAGTCCTAATCACGGACCGCGGAACGGCCTTCACTGCGGAGCATATGCAAGGAATCTTACGCTACAGCAACACGGATCACAGAAGAACGACGGCGTACCACCCCCAAACGAACGGACTTACGGAACGTCTGAACAAGACAATCGCGGATATGCTGTCTATGTACGTCGACGTTGAACATAAGACTTGGGACGAAGTCCTCCCGTATGTCACGTTTGCGTACAACACAGCGACCCAGGAAACTACGCAGATGACACCGTTCGAGTTTGTCTACCGAAGACGGCCGACTACGATGCTCGACGCCATGCTTCCGCACGTAGAAGACGACGACCTCAACGCCGACGTCCAAGGATATCTTCAACGTGCGGAGGAGGCCCGCCAGCTCGCTCGAGTTCGTATAACGGACCAGCAGCTGGTGGATGCCGGACGCTACAATCTCCGTCGCCGAGACGCCGAGTACCATCCTGGGGATCGTGTGTGGGTTTGGACTCCCATCCGACGACGCGGACTGAGTGAGAAACTTCTGCGACGGTATTTAGGACCCTACCAGATTCTACGACATGTTGGCCAAATTACCTACAATGTGATCCCCGATGGTGACTCCGGCACATCACGACGACGTACGCGGCCCGAAGTCGTCCACATGGTTCGCTTAAAACCTTTCTACGGACGATGACGAACTTCCATTTTTATTTTCGGACTGTCGCTTATGTTAGCATCGGGTCGATGCACTCTTAGCGGGGGGCGGGGGGAGGGGGGGGTAATGCCGCGCGCGAACCATGCATTGGGTTTGTTTATTTGTGTTTTGCTTTTAACGCCCGGCAGCGCCGGTCTGTGTTATCTCTGTGCCAAGGGAAGCGCGTGTTCCATTCTTTCTTTCTGTGCCGCATGTGTTATCTGTTCTGACAGGGAGAGCATTCCGATCTAACGTGAACAGCCCGGAATAATCTTCTTAGATCTACAATGTTCTCGATGCGAACCGACGGTTCTAGAACCACGCGCGCCGAAAGATAAAAAGCCTGCAGAGCAGTCGCCGGGGTATTCGATTCTGCGACGCTCGCCGACGCACGTCACTTTGTTGACCGCTGCTTCGCCGCCTCTGTATTCTTTTGAGTTGTTAGGGGAGCACAAGTTCGCTCCAATGAACTTGTTTCTTTTCCAAAACAACTGCGTCGTCCTTGGCTTCGTGACAATATTGACACGAAGACAATGAGGACGCGGACTGCACGCACGAAACTTATTTTAAAAGTTTTACACAAAAAAGTTATCTGAAAAAATAAAACTCGAGTGTAGAAAACGTGACGGGGCTTGTACAGCAATTCAGATCCACATCCTGTGACCCGAATTCAGGTATCTATGTTTGTCCACCGCCATTAACACCCAGTTGAGTGGTATTTTCCCCGTTTCGAGTGCAAGCAACGCCCCAATTTAAACTTTGACTGAAAGTTTGGGCCTCTGGAGACACACAATTACAAATAACTCCGTTCTCTCTTTGAAAGGGAACATTACGCGTGACAGCGGCATATTGGCGTGGCCACAGTACGGAGGGGCCCCGGAAAAAGGGCGTTCGAAATAAAGTCAGCCCGAACACAGGAGAAGACACGCCTATAAATCGATCTCCTGTCTGATGTTCAATCCATCACAACGCGCTTGCAGAAACCAATCGTCCATGCCTGAATTATCGTCACCATTTTCCACGCTGTTCTCTGTTACTTGTTGAGTAAGTCATGGTTTCGAGCTTCTTCAGAACACTTTCATTCCCGCCGAAAATACAAGCTATGCAGTAGTGTGACTCCGCGAGCTTCGTTTTTCTGTTTTCTGTGACAACTATATGCTGTTGAAAAAGAAAAGAAAAAATGCAACGAAAGACAACTTTCATGCAAAGAGATGTTGAAACACGCGCAGGCAGTTGGTATCGTAAACCTAACCGGAGTGGAGTCTGTAGCGTTCCTGTGGTCTTTGTGATATGCATTCAACTCCAAGATTTAGAGGACTTCTCAAATACGAGACACGTTTATCTAGACGCCAAGGAGTGAGTGTTTGAATGAGAAAAAAAATGTTAGCGGGTTTTCAGTGCTGATGCGCAGTCGACACTGCTACTATGATCCTCGCAACGACCTTATAAGTACAATGTTCCAAGGAATACCATGAAAGACGACGAGAGATCTACGAGAAGCCGCGATAAACCTGCCTAGTTACTTCTAACACAGGCATGCTTTCCTGTTTTACGTGTGTCGTACCGGAGAGGGCAGAGTGAAAAGAAAGACGGGAAAAGAGGGAAAAAGGAATGGTCAATGATGGTTTGTTTAGAACCCTAGAAAAACAATCTAGAAATGGTGCACCCTGAAATGGAGTTTGAAAAGCCCGTGATCCTGGGGTCTTTTTACGACCAAGCATAACTTTCGCGATAGAGGGAACTTCAGAAAAGGGCAGTGTGGCTGGGTCACCGCTCACCGGTTTTTAACTTGATTACTTTTGAAGATCGCGAAAAATAAAACGGTTTTAACCGCCCTACCTGATAAAAGTTTGCTTTTCCTTCGCGGAAACCAGCTGCGGACACGAAGGATACCAAACTTTCTCAGTAAAGTAAACACAGAATTTCTTCCACATTGTTTTCATTTCCGGAGGTGACCGCGGTTGGAAGGAGGTGACCGGGCTATTATATCGCAGCAGCGAGGAGTTGCGCTTGAACTGACGCGAAATAGAGGCTTAAGGGGATTGCGTCCACTATAATCAAAAGAGCACCTCGCCACCCAGAGAAGCGCAAATGTGAGGTTTCAGAAACAACGAGTTGACGGAAGCGGTAGGTAGCGAAAGAAAAGAAAATCCTATTTGTGGAGAAGCGCAACCCAGAGAAGCGCAAATGTGAGGTTTCAGAAACAACGAGTTGACGGAAGCGGTAGGTAGCGAAAGAAAAGAAAATCCTATTTGTGGACCGCTGAATTTTTATCCTTTTAGACGCCATAGAAACACAAAGTACTACTGCGCCACAACCGTGATCATCAACCGTGGTTGCGTGCCTCTGGGGCGTTAACTTCGGGGCCGCAGGTAACATTGCGGAAAAGGGGAGAGTGTTTTAGACATCAACGGAAATTCTTAAAACTTCGACCGTTCAGCTTTTTTGTTTTATAAAGCATAAAGGGAAATGTTTATTGTAAGAAAATTTCTATAAGATCTAACTTGGTACTTAAAAGAAAGGACGGGGGGGGGGGTCCTATTGATTACACAAGTCCACCAATTGTTGCCATCTTATGCGTATTTTATTTAACAGGCTCTATGCCCTGCAGTAAGCACATGATATGTTTTTTCTGTAATGTATTCCAGCATATAAAACCATAAAAAACTATTAGTGTTATGGCTCAAAATTTCAAGGCAGGCGTCATTTGTTCTATACCCCGCCTGGAAGTTGCTCGTCTCGTACGTTTGTTAATGCAACTAGGTAACAAAGATAGTATGGCTAAAGCTTTTATATGTATGCGTGCATGCACGCAAGCCCGTATGTATATATGTATATGTATAAAGTTGCAGCCCTCATTTCCAGTGCTACTGGGAACTTTTGAGAGTGTTTTATTGTGCTGAACGATGCACTATTGTCACTTCTGTGATACATGAATAAACAAGTGAGAATGGAAGTAAATAAAAAGCCCTTTATATATATATATATATATATATATATATATATATATATATAATATATATTAATAGCGAATCAGAATAGGAAATGAGGGGCTCGTTGAAATAAGACAGAAATCAGGGTTGGCAGTCAAGAAAATCTCCAAAAGCAAAGGGGAGCATGCTGGTAGGTCATTGAAACAGATAAAGAATTTGGAAAGACAGAAAGAAAGTGTACAAAAACTGCCCGCCGGGTGGGATCCGAACCCGCGACCTCCATAATACGCGTCTGGTGCGATTTTTCACCGGCGGGCATTTTTTCCCCACTTCCTTTCTGACTCAAAAAATTCTTCATCTGTTTGTATGACCTACCGCATTCTCCCCTTTGCTTTCCGAGGTTTTCTTGACTGCCAACCTTTATTCTGTCTTAATTGAACGAGCCCCTCATTTCCCATTTCTGATTCGCTACATGCATAGCGAGGACCTCTGTTCTGGCAGTCTTGGTCCCAAAGGTAGCTTAAGAGGGTTCAACTCTGGTCGACCACTCTCGACATGTCGTAGACACTCGAGTCAGGGACGGGGGTTAAAAAGAAGGTCCCCTTCACCCCGAGTAGTCCGAGTGGCGCTGGCTACCACCCCCAAGTGCAGGAAACAAGAAATACCTTAACATAAATACCCGAGAAAGTGGTGGGAAAAAAGCCCCGCCGGTAGCGTAGTGGTCATCGCACCGGACGTGTATTCTGGAGGTCGTGGGTTCGGATCCCACCCGGCGGGCATTTTTTCATCACTTTCTTTCTGACTCAAAAAATTCTTCATCTGTTTCTATGACCTACCGCATTCTCCCCTTTGCTTTCCGAGGTTTTCTTGACTGCCAACCTTTATTCTGTCTTAATTCAATGAGCCCCTCATTTCGCATTTCTGATTCGCGATATATATATTATATATATATTATATATATATATATATATATATATATATATATATATATATATATATATATAAGTTATAGAGAAACGCACACGGGAAGGCACATGTAAGGCCATCTATTTGACGGTATCGACAAAGAACTTCATGTACTCAAACAATTTGTACATCACATTCTTCATACGTGTGTCCTTTACTATTATTTTTCGCAACTGTGGAAGTTTTGATCCAGACTATATATATATCTATATAATATATACTATATATATATATATTATTATATATATGTAATATTATAATCATTAGTAAAAAGTCGCACACTCGGGAAGCGCACTGTCAAGGCCATCTATTTGCGTATCGACAAAGAAACTTCATGTCATCAAACAATTTGTACATCACATACTGTCATACTGACTTAGATCCCATTTCTTTTATGTACCTTTACACAAACTGAGAAAAAGAACGAAAAATGTTTGTAAAGGGCGTAAATCTATACGATCGGGCTGTGCTCGAAGGGCGAAAAGGGAGTGAGGGGGAACAAAAAACAAAAGGCCTACTCAGAAATGACAGGTGGTCCCGCTTGCACTACAGACGGCAAACTTATCCGGGGGCAGGTGATTGATGCAAATGGGTGGTGTGTGCGGCAGCAGGAAATTCCCGTCCAGCTCTTAATAATGCAGGGAATCAAAAAAGAAGAAAACGATGTCTACAATAGTCAGATAGTGTCGGCAGGTACATGCTGGCAATAAAGAATTTTGGGCAGTTGGTGAGCGTCTCCGTGAGCAATGTACATATAAAGTACAAAGAGATACATAAAAAGACTTGAAAATGGCAGTCCACATAGTTTATCACACAAAATTTGCGACGCGGACAATGTTTTTTTATTATACATGCTTATATTGATCTTATGTATATTCGCTAAATGTAAAGCAGTTCTTCACAGCTTTTTCGCCTATAAAGTTCTCGCAGATTGACGTCAGACGAATGCCTTAACCTACACTGTAACCATTAATTTAGGCTTCCTCAAACCCTTTTCCGCTTCTAAAACAAATTTTCCATTGCAGAGTGCATTTGGAACTTTATGTGCGGATAAAACAACAACAAAATGTTGCAGAGGGCTTAGTCTGCACATGTTAGATGCGAAAGCGTTACTTCGTCTTCCAGGGCGCGTTTTGGAAGGGACCGCTGCACTCACCAGCCATGCCGTGCAAGGACAGGTAGGTGAACCTAGAGAGCAAGGGTTTTACAGTCAAACCCGATTATAACGAGCCCGGATTGAGCGAATTATGCTATATATTGAACAAAAGCAAATCCGTTACAGAAATGCATGCGAGGCATTTTCCTTATAATGAAAAGTTCACATCGGATATATCGAACTCGGCGCGCCTACCAATTGACACCGAAATGCATCTTCTACGGAGCGGCGATTGAAATGCTCAATGACCGCGATTGAGATGTTGAGCCTCGCATGGAGCGACGTGACGCCTGACACCTTCCGTAACTGTTTCCGGCACGGGATTGACGGACGGAGGACATCCAGTCAAGCGAGTCAGGACCAAGACGGCATCATCGGCGAACTGCGCGAAGACCTCGCCAACGTTACAGATGCTGTGGCCGAAAGGAGTGTCCTTTGAGGATTTCCTGAGTGTCAACGACGACTGTGCCGTCACTGTGAGGCACCCTCAGGCACAGGACAGCGTCACTGATGTTCATGCAGCTGGTGCTCGAAGAGACGGAAAGCATCGAAGAGACGGAAAATGTCACAAGGGACATCCTCAGTTTCTTCGGTGCTTAATAAAGGTTGATGAAGCGCTTTCGTCAGTCGATGTTCTCTGCCAATATTACTTTCGATATTGAACGACACGGACCTGAACTGGCGTTAATTGATGTCTCCGCCAAAACAAAACGTGAGAGCAAAAAATCACCGCTTTTTGTGAAATAGTCAGTTTCAGGGCTAAAAGTAGCTTTATTGTATGCAATAAATGGATTGTTTTGTGTGAGGTGATTGCATAATTTATGCGTTTGTTTCTGTACGTGGGAATGGCAGGGGGGGGGGGTCATGCGTATTGCGAACTGTTAAAAAAATTCGTTATAGACGGGTTCGGCTATATCGAACTATTGGATATATCCAACTAATCGCGGTGCATATAACAGTCCGCTATAATTGAGTTCGACTGTAAATCCAAGTGCGTTTAAAAAGAACGAAAAGAACAAGGGCGGAACGCTACTGTGCAGATACGGCTTGTGAAGGAATCAGGTGCACTCTCTTTCTTTTCCGATGTGCTATCATAGCCGGTGAGTTTCTTAACCCGCCTCCTCCTTTCCGCACTTTTATTGTTCCTTGTGCCTGATAGCGATTCCGGGCGTGTGCTCGCTTATCGCTGCTGTCGTCGTAGTTTTGTCTGGCGATTATGAAGTCGTTTTTGAGGGCGCCTGAAGAACACGGCTGAGAAGAACGGTAGCTGAGGTTGCCGAGTGCACAAAAAAAATTACTCAATAAGTGTATAGTAACGATTTCGCTTTGAAAATATCGGTCAAACAGGCCACCTCGAGTGCTGACAATTTCAGCCTTAGTGGTTGCATAGTTGGTTGCTTCCCATTATAGCCAACAGGGATATGGGGCTGAATTATTATGTTTCTTATTTATCGTATAACATCAACGTCATTATGCTAAAAATCTGTTTTTGCAGGAGCCTATTCGGAAAGCCATGGTACCTCCCAATGGGCCTAGACCCCGTTCTGCCCCAGTAAAAACTTCTCTCTCTCTCTCTCTCTCTCGCTATCTATCTCGCTTCCGTTATTTCGGTCATGTTCGGTCGCTTAGGGTCTATTCGTGGCGAGCCACGCTCCACAACATTAATTTTCCTGACATGAGGAAAACCAGGATATGCGACCCTGTTCAGAACGTGAAAACCTAGAATAGAGGCAGTTAATTTGAAATTCCAAGGCACAGTACCAAATGAGGAGCCCTTTTAAGCAGTGCCTCAAAAAAATGTCACTCATTTTGAAAGTCGACCATTAGTCGCCGCTAGTCCTGTGTGTCCTCCTCCTTGCTCGTCTCCACCGCGCTGTTCTAATATGTTTCACTGCACTTGTCGGCGTTTGGTCAAGGCTGAAAATGCCCGTTTTGCCCTGTTGAGACACCGAAATGTCGCCCACAGCCCAGCTGACCTGTGTAATCTAGGCATTAGGGGTATGGCGTAAAAATCCTGGTAATGTATCTACTTTAAGGACCTCCGGATAATCCGCGTAACCTTGCGTTACGGAGAAGTCTGCAGAGAGGAGAGCGCCAATTCACGTTTGTATAAATACACTGGAGGCATATTCTGACGTCTACGCTCCTACCACATTATCAACGGAACAAATGAAGGGACATCAGAGCTCGACCGGATTAGCCTTGAGAGAAAATTTGCGTTGCGTCCTACGCAAAGCTTCGGCTTTTTATATGAAGCTGACATTTGTAAAGCGGCCTCTAATTAGAAAAGATCTCCTGTGGTGAGGCAATTTGAAAACAGCCTCATATATGTGTCATTAAAATAACGTAGTTTTAAAAAAAGTTAAGGATTCACTTCGCGGCTCAAAATATCGATTGCTCCGGTGCAATTACTACACGCAGCAAACGCAATGTTCCCCCGAAATCAAATATTTATAAAGCACGTCCAAAAGGTCACCCACCGACTGCAAATTAAGAGTTGTTTACTTCCCTCAGGTGTTATAAAAAGAAGTGGGCATTTTTTTCCCTGGAAAATGCGTGTAATTTCACGCAAAATACAGTTCGCTCATTCATTCAGCGGTGCCTTTAACAGAACTTATCCTTTACTCAGAACAGCTGCATCATGTAGTTGTGAAAAAAAAACATGGTGAGGGTCTTTGGCTTTCGAACTACGAAGGACAGTTCGCCAACGTTGTTTTTTAATGACATAGAAGCAGATAATGGTCTACAAAATTTTCCTGTTCTGTAATGGGGGCAGTTCTTCATGCACAGCTGCAAATGGTAACAGGTGACCTAAGCAGAAAGCAGGGTGAAGTCCAAGGTTCCGTCAAAGCAGAAGGGGTAATTTACCTGCACAAGGCTGCACCCAACCTCGTCAAGGCTGCCGCTAAGTTCCCCTGTGGTTTTCATAGCCCAATAAGAAGGGATCCACTACGCGCTATCCTATCTGAATCGGATGAATGCAATCTCACCTCGACACAGAATACTTCAGAGCCATCTTCCCTGTCTCGCTGACGATGCACTTTTATGTTACACTTTTTATCACCTCATGTGGGTCACACAGGAGGGTGCCCCAATGAGAAAGGAAGACAACACGCGGAAGTTCAACTAACAGTGAAGCCTCGCATTTTCACTCGCAGAGTAGTTCTTGAGGTGGTTAAGCTCATTTCGAGGTTGTGAGAATTCCAGCAAAGGCAAAGCGATAAGTGCGCGCCAAGATTTGAAGGATGGATGGATGGATGGAATAAATTTTATTTAAGACGAGCGTTAGGTGCTGATGTTAGGGGCACCTACCCTGTGGGGGGTCTTCTTTAGTACGGAAAACCCAGGACCTCGCTGGCTGCTCTTGCTCTTCGTACCAGGTCTCGCTGGGCGGAGAGGTCTGAGCTGGTCAGCCGCGCCGCCCACTGCTCGTAGGTGGGGTAGGGGTATGGGGAGAGGCTAGGGGTTTGTGAGCACTCCCATACCATATGGTATACCATATGGTCATCATCATCATCATAATCACCAGCCTATCTACGCCCACTGCAGGGCAAAGGCCTCTCCCATTATTCTCCAATTACCTCGGTCCTGTGCCAACTGTGACCAATTTATCCCCGCAAACTTCTTGATCTCATCTGCCCATCTAACTTTCTGCCGTCCTCTGCAACGCTTGCCTTCTCTAGGGATCCAGTCTGTTACCCTTAATGACCAGCGGTTATCTTGCCTTCGCATTACATGCCCTGCCCACGTCCATTTCTTCTTCTTAATTTCTACTAATATGTCTTTAACACGAGTTTGCTCCCTGACCCACTCCGCTCTCTTCTTGTCCCTTAATGTTACACCTATCATTTTCCGCTCCATTGCCCGCTGAGTCGTTCGTAATTTAAGTTGAACCCTCTTAGTGAGCCTCCAGGTTTCTGCCCCGTAGGTGAGTACCGGTAAGATGCAGCTGTAAGACGACAAGCAACACCGGTACCAGTAAGACGACAAGCAACACGTAACCCCACGGGCGTACAATTTTATTTCCCCCACGTGGATGTGATTTTAGTCCATCGGAGATAAATTAGCAGGAGGCAATGCGCTTGATTAACTTGGAAGATTCCACACCCGTTATGTTTTAAACAACGCGGGCAAATTGGGCGTCATGGTCAATGCTGTGGAAGATTGTTTGTTTGTTTGATTGTGCGTGTTTGTTTGTTTGCTTGTGCGTGTTTATTTGTTTGTTTCTTTAGGCACTCTTGCACGCAGATGCGGGGGAGAGTGAATAAAGCTCATTCTCATCCGCGGGTGACCTTTCCTTGCTCTAACTTTGCACACGCTCTGCGTGCTCTCTTTCTAAGAAAAGGTTTTCTTGTTACGCTCTTGCAATAGTTACCCTCCTGCTTAAGACGTGCGAAGTTCTCTCTCTACATGGGGGAATAGTGACGAGCACTACACCGACGACGAAATGGGACAACGCTGGTGCCGACACCTCGGCGCACGAAGCGAGCAGCTCTAACACTTCTCATGCATTAAATACGCGAAACCAACGCGGGACAGCCACATTCGAGAGTATAGTCTAGGCCTAACGGTATGAGTTTTCTACTGGGAAGGAAAAAGGGTGGCCTCTTGTAAGAAAGTCGAAGTCTTCCCTACACCCTCTAAGGAAGGTGCAGGGCAAAAGCTCTCACGGTCTCTGACTACATATATACACCAGATAAGAATGTCTTCCTATAGAATGCGCGGATGTTCTGCGAGGAAGAAGCGCCATTGGGATTATTTTTTTCTGAACTATTGAGTGCCAGAATTCCGTGGATAGTGTTGCTGATTGCGATACCTAGCGAGAAACAAAACCTAAATCTCTACAGAATTGCAGTGAGCTCTCGCTCTGACCCAAGCAAGCGCTGGGAGAGTGGTCGAGCCACCTTTCGCAATGCCCGCGAATATGATCGATACTTTTTCACCCATCGCGGTGGCTCAGTGGCTAAGGCGTTTCGCTGCTGAGCACGAGGTCGCGGGTTGGATTCCCAGCTGCGGCGGCCGCTTTTCTAATGGAGGCGAAAAACAAAAACGCCCGTGTGTTCGAGATTTCGGCCCACGTTAAAGATCCCCAGGTGGTCTAAATTAATCCGGAGCCCTCCACTACGGCGCGTCTCACCGCTTGCGTTGCGTCGGTGCGTTAAACCGTACAATCAATCAATTAATCAATCGACACTTTTTCAATATCCATGTTGATGACCATTGCGCTGGTTCTGGCAGTTGGGTTGCTGCGTTTACCTCTGCGTCGACATAAGACGTGACTGACTTGCCACCCTTCTCCTCGGTGCTGATTCCTGAGTGAATTCATTTGGAGACCGTTGCATTTGCCTGCTCGGTTCAATGGCCTGTTATTAAGGCGAAAGCCGTAATTGTCGCATCGCATTAAAAGGTGACCTTCAATTACCCTGGCGTCGGTACGGACGGTGCAAAAATGCAAGAAAGGCCAGAAGCGAAGCAAAGCATTCAAGCCGTGTATAATAGATAAATAACGATTACCAAGCGCAGTTATGGAATCATTCGTGATTTATACTTATGACTAGTAATGTGGATAGTAGTAACACGTGACATGGTGTTACGTGGCTACGCTCATGCGTGCACATTTGTGCTGGCACGTTTATGAATGCAATAACTTCTCCTTTTTACAGCTGTTGCTTCAAAAAAAGAGAAACAAATTTTGCCCAACATTTCCTACAGTTGAACCTCAAATTCACTTAACAATTTTTGGGACGGTTATCTTTACCAATCAACCTTAACATCCCCCAGCGGTTGCCCCTAAACCCTCAGTTCTCTTGGTTTCACGAACCACCGTGACTTGGTAACATCGCGAATGGTTAACAGTGCGTAGCATTCGAAGTTGTCTTATCTTCGTATTGCTCTCTTTCAAAAGATGTGCCTCCCTTCTGTGCTGCTTGGCTCCAACTGAACGCGTGACAAAAATCTTGAGGGGGCACCTCTAAAGTACGACGCGGTAGCGCTGATGGGTCAGAGGCTGTATAGACACCTTTGTTCATTTCTTTTATAGCATCTCTGGGGCACCACCAGAACTGCGAAACAGGGCACTCACCGACACAGAGTGCATGTGCCATATACGATGACGGCACCTACGTCGTCTCGGTGGCCATCATGAGCAGTTCCAAAAGGTCTACAGAGCTTTATGCACTTGACGTCTAGTTTTCGCTCGCTCTCTGAGCCGCTGTGACTCCTACCTGGCCTATACTAATTTCAGCACGGTATAGTAAGCTGACTGCGCTAGAGGCGTACATTTTAACAAAAGAACCAAACTATGGAATTGTTCTTGTCAGTTTGCCGTAGCATGCTGGCATGTTTTTGCTGTCGCTGTTACTTGGCACATTATGGCCGAACAGTGACATTTGTTTTCATGACAAGGACAAGTACAGGAGAATTTGATTTTGGTTACTCCTCCTTTATCATTTATCAGGAACAAAAATGACGGTGTTTCCGATTGCCGACTGTGCCCGCTTATACATGGTTTTCACATCAGCTCACAAATTTCTGACGCAACGGTCTATGAAGACGTTATTTTGAAAGCCCGAGAGCCATATATTCAGCCTACCATCCACCAGTTGTTTGAAAGTTGTAATGGCGAGAAAAGTGCTTAACAAATTTAGCACAATGGAAGGACAAGGAAGGAAATTTTGTAGGGAACTTACGGTGTGAAAAGAAAGAAACAAAACGAATAAAGAAAAAATAAATTTCCGCACCACAGTTTTTTGTCTTTGTCTTTCTTTCTTGCACCCCAGCAGTAGCGGGCGAAATAATTCCGGAAACTTCCTCCACCCCTTCCTTCAGAAAAGCAAGAAAAGACAAAGCACTAGCGCCGTAGGAGCGGTGACTTGTGCGAGAAAAGCGGTGTGGTAAGAACGGGGGGTGGGGGGGGGACGGCAAAAAAAAATTGCCCCCACCTCCCGAAGGGAATCGTGAGGAAGTGCGAATGCATTTCTTGCGCCGAGAGTACACGGCGTAGTAATTCTGACATCGCCTTGAGAGGCGCCCAGCCAGCGAACGGTCTAAACTGGAGCAGAGCGAGCAGGAGACTGTAGCGAGAGAGCGCGCGCGAGCCTACCCACCGAGGTCTGGCGGTTTATCGCTGCATATAAGGGGGGTACGCCGCGCTGAGCGCGCCGAGCCAGGTGGCTGAGAGAGAAGGCGGGCGCGCGAGAGAGAGGGGTGCGCGCGCAGCTGCAGCCAGCGAGGAGAGAGGAGGAGCGAGCGAAGGGGGAGGGGGACGCGCGCAGCGGCGCACGGCAGCTGCCGGGAGAGGAGGTGGTGCGTGACGTCACGGCGCGGGTGAGGAGAGGGATGCGCGCGGCGCACACCGCCGCCCCGCGAGGGAGCGGTGAGGGCGTGGCGTCACGTGGTGAGTGACGTCACTGCGCCGTTGCTACCGACGCTCCTCTCCGCTCTGCGCCGTTGCTAGGGAGAGCAGGGCTGCGGACGCCGCCGCCGCCGGCGGTGGATGGTTTGGGGTCGCTTATAAAGTGCATCGCACTTAAAAGCAGCGTGATGCTGTTAGGCGTCACCATCGAACACAATCCAGTAACGCCCGCACGAAGAAGCTACAGGGCGAGCTTTTAAGGTGCCTGCGACGCTGGATGCGCCGCGAGGTGCACTATATGGAATGCAGCGTGTACGAGCTAAGCGGAATTCACGTGGATGATTGTTAGTAGTATCCTCCAAAGTGCTCTCGACAGTTCGATTCGAGCCCACGATCACTCTGACCGCAACGGGAGGGGCGAAATGCGCTGCCAACTGGGCTACGAGCACTTTTTTTTCTTTAATGCCTCGAAATTTTAGAAGAACTTTAGAAAAACTCAGACAAGAGAATTAGCGGACAATATAAACACTACAAGACATCAAAGGGGAAGGACATCAGTCTAACAAAGATCGGCACGATTTCAAAACTCAGGGAAGCAAACGGACGCATCCAGAAGAGGCAGCCACTCCGGTGGATCCCTCTGCGCAGCATCAACGCTCCGCATCAACGCCGCCTGTTCCCGAAAAATGCACTTGGGTGGCCTAGGAGGTTCCGCATGCCGATCAGTCATGCGGCACTTACATAGTCTAAACAAACCTAGGAGAACAAAAACTTCAAATGGCACCCGATTAACATCTTCAAATGGCAAGAAGCGAATGGTGTACGGGGCGATGTCAATGTCATTTTTTAGTGTCCGCTGCAAAACGTCCCAGAAGAACACAGCGCCCCGGCACAACACAAAACAATGATCAATTGTCTCTGGTTGATTACCGCGCGGTTTTCCTTGGAATGTCAAGGAAAACAATTACAAGCACTCTGATTGAAAGCGTATTCTCGGTGTCTACTTATCGCCAGCCTTACTTAGGCCACCAGGAAAGCAATGTTTTAAGACGTGTAATGAGTATGTGTATTCCGCCAAACGCAAAAAACGTTTTTCTTCAAGCTTAATTCTTTCACACTCCCAGTTAATACATGGCTGCGCGAAAAAGAATGTCTATAATGTCCTTGGTCGGACAATTGCCGCATACGCAATTGACTGGGCTATGAACTCAAGCCTGTTCAACTCTTCGAACGCGTCTGTACCCTTCAGTGTAACATTCTCCATTCAGACGGTGCTGCCGTGTAGGAGAGGTGAAGCGGAGTAGTGCGTCATGATGGTAATTAGCGCCCATATAGTATAGGGCAGCGTATAGTAGCGTAAGCTGCGGTGTTAATGCGCGGCCTATGCTGCGGGTGTGATGGCCCTATGCACAATGAAGCAATAACTAATTCCTCTACCGTGGCCCCGTGTAAGACGACTGTAGCATTAAGGCAGAAAGGCAACAATGCCGAGTGACAATGTCGCTCTCCTGGGTGATGTGCTGCGACGCGAGACACTGCAGCCGGAGGCGGAACGCGTTCACGCATTCACGACCCGAACGTTGCGTCTCGCGCTTTACAAGCTGTGCTCGTCGCTGCACAAGCGTCTGCTGTACACGCAATTGAGCAGGACCGAAATGTTTGCACCATCATTGAAGTGCCCCTCCTTCCCCCCAGCAAGACGCCGCTCATCAAGCCCACCCACAAGACTGCAGAAAACCTGAAAATCATGCTCCTTTCTCTGTAGCGGACCATGACTTCACCAAACAATTCGATGACAACCCGTTCGGTTTCGTTCGCACGATTTGAGAGCGGATGGGGTTTCAATGAGATTTACGCAATGCTCCTGCACGTGTAATCCTGTGTTTAATGTTGATGCACCTAATGGTGCCATTGCGATGAAATATAAATACGATGTGCAAGTTCATATCGAGGTATAATGAACCTTCAAGTGAAAGTGAAGGCACCTTTCACTTTCGTGCTTTATTCATTCGTATAAAAGAGAGATAAAACACATTTTTTTTCTTTTTCTGGGGCCGTAACATACGCAGGCAACGGTGTTTTCTGGAGCAGTACTCTACCCTTCAACGTGGCGCAGATGCGTGTGCTCATTTTTTGTGCGATGGTATTCTTTTTTTGTTATAAAAAGCACTTATCCCATTTAAACTTTTCTGAGGCCCATCTTCACTGCATCGTTATTGTGTGCGTTACTTCCAGCTGCGCAACACTACCAACACAATACAGGAAAGCTTCCGTGGCTTCGCGTCTTACAGTGGTTTCGAGCTTAGCAGCACAATGGCTGTGAGACTGCGGCTCCACGGCGGCTGCTTTTTTTGGAGACATTTGAGTACTGTACACTCTTTCGCCTGTTATATTTTCGTGCTTGCACAATGAAAGAAAACACGTTTGGTTGGACCTCACAGCCGATCCGGACGCAGCACGCTCGACGGGAATAAGGCGGCACACGCCGCTCTAAGAGTACGTACTCTCCGGGATATTTCCGAAGGGAGTCAAGACCTGAAGAACCCCCACACACTCAATGGCTGAGCGGACATCCTCTCCCACTACAGACATGAGCGCCAATGGTTCCCGCCACCCCAATTCCACTTTTCCTGAGCTGAAGCGACCATACTCCGCCGGCTCCAGACGATCTCTTACCAACGCCCCCCCCCCTTCTACCATCTGCCACCATATCTATCCCACTCGATTAAACATCATCTGTAACTTCTACCCCCAGTCCGAAACCCGGTGCCATCTGGTATGGGAATGCAAAAAACCCATGTCCCTCACACCCAGTCCCCACCAACGTACGAGCAAAGGGTGGACCGGCCATCCAGCCTGGACGTCTCGACCGAGGGCATGCTCTGAGAGAGGGCACGAGCAGCCAGCAAGTACCAGGACATACCGAACTAGAAGGCGCCTCCCACAGTACTCCTTCCCTTGCCATCATGAACCAGTGAGCTCGAAATTAAGGATGTTTATTATCCATCCATCCGTCCATTTTGATCTACATCCATACCTCAACACATCTATCCATCAATCCATCCACCTAAACAGCAACCAGCCACCACCACCAGCCACCAGCCACCAGAGCCAGCCAGCCAGCCACATCCAGCCAGCCAGTCCATCCAGCCAGCCATGCCAGCCAGCCAGCCAGCCACGCACATCCAGCCAGCCAGCCAGTCAACAGCCATCACACACCAAGCAAGCCACATCCAGCAATCAAGCACCAGTCCATCCATGCCACAGCAAGCAATCAAGCAAGAACAAGCAATCAGCAATCAAGCAACAGCATCCATCACATCCAGCCAGCCAGCCAGCAATCAGCAATCAAGCCAGCAATCAATCAACAATAACAATCAAGCAAGCCATCACCACCATCCAACCCATCAATCAATCAATCAATCAGCATCCATCAATCCACAATCAATCAATCACAATCAATCAACACATCAATCAATCATCACATCATCAACACAATCAATCATCCACACTCCACCATCCACCATCACATCAACCAATCACCATCAATCACATCCACCATCCAATCCATCCATCCATCCATCCAATCAATCACCATCCATCAACCATCCATCCACCATCATCCACATCCATCAATCCATCCATCCACATCCACCATCCATCACCATCATCCACCATCATCATCCATCCATCCATCCATCCATCAATCAATCCATCAATCAACAATCATCAATCAATCAATCAACATCAATCAATCAATCATCAATCAATCAATCAATCAATCAATCAATCAATCAATCACATCCAATCCATCAAAATCATCCATCATCCATCAATCATCCATCATCATCATCCATCCATCCATCCATCCATCCATCCATCATCCATCCATCCATCATCATCTATCATCTATCATCTATCATATCTATCTATCTATCATCTATCTATCTATCTATCATCTATCTATCTATCTATCTATCTATCTATCTATCTATCTATCTATCATCTTTTCTTTCTCTGTCCCTCGCTGCCCTCAAAGCGCTCCACATGCTTTGCTCATTCAGCTGGCACCACTAGGCCCCTTTTGCGCTAACTTCCGAACAGGTCCAGTAAAGATGGCATTCAGAGAAGTCCACTGCCAGGTGAATTTTAAAATTTTAACCTTAAGCTTTTTTATAACCAAATCATAAGCGCAAACAAATTCAAGCACTGATTTGAACCGACCATAAACGTGTGCCAATTTTCAATCTCTAGGCCCAGTTGTTTCCGCCTCGCTGGGATTCCATAATACCATGTATGATGCATTTCACGGTATTGGGGCTAAATTTTTTGTAGATATTGAAATACTATTTTCAAAAATAGTACCCCAGCCCTGCCTATCGTGACCTTGTGTATGATAAACTTGTGAAAGTCCTAAATTTGGTTCTTCACATTCCTGAGATTCGCTTTTAGTGAAAAGATAGCCAATTTGGTAAAATTATGGGTCTAAGTGGTGCTACGGATGTTGTTCAACCTGCTTAACCCCGAATTAATCTCCTAGCCATTGGAACTAAATTTTTTGAAATCTATTGAAATTGTTAAAGATACCTCCAGCAGTGATATTTAGACACAAAACCTTTGTGACAATTTTGGGGGACTAAGAAGTATCAAGTCACATTAAAAAACTTGTTTCAGCCTTTTTTATAGCCTGAGGTGAAAACTTGAAAAATGCCACCTGGATGAACCTCTACATCATAGAAGGAAAGTATCCTAAGTTACAACTATCTAGGCCTGCGGTTTCGGCTGGAAGGCGATGCAAAAATCAGCCTGTCGTGCCTTACAAGTACATACATACATGTATGCATGCATGCATACATACATACATACATACATACATACATAAAACTACATACATACATACATACATACATACATGCGTGCATACATGCATGCATGCATACATACATACATACATACATACATACATACATACATACATACATACATACATACTACATACATACATACATACATACATACATACATACATACATCCGCATGAGTGGTTCCACACATCTCATTTATCCATGTTTCTATAAACAGAAATCAATCGTCGTGTTTTATGAACTTTTTGCTTAAATATAGGGAAACAAGTCTTCTATTTCGTTCTTTTTATTGGAAGGCTTTAGTTGGCATGGGTGGACTGATAGGCTGAGGGTTGTGATATTGGTGTCTGAAGACAACTATTTTTTGCTGCAGCAACTCCATCATCATGCATCGAGAACTTCCAAATGCGCCCTCAACACGCAGGACTGGCTTAATTGTACAAACTTTTCTAAGGCGAAGCAAACCCCTCCCAATTTCAAGCTAAGCTATGTTAAGTTTAAGTACGAAAAGCTACGTGAAGCTAACCCATCCCAATGACAATAGTGGCAGGCACTGTACAAGCCCGCTCCCGCTGCGCAATGATAAAATGCGAATGTTTTGATAGTTTTTCTTTTTTACGTATTTTTCGAAGTCACTTCATCAAAAGCAATCACGTCACAAATTCGTAGTTAACAAAATATCTATGGGAAAGTATGCGACAAATATCCAGGTCCTGAGGCAATGTTTCGGCGTTTGCATAAACACCAACGTTGTGTCCTGGGGCGTCGATGTATGCGAGGGTTTGGCTGCCGGTGTTGGGAAAGATAACGTTTTCTGCATAGAGACAATATATTCGCTCTCACGCATTGTGGCTTTGGAGCACGAATACTTAAAGCAAACTGGGGGTCTGTAGCTGACGTTCGACTGTAAACGATGGTCGAGAAAGCAAAATCGTGATGGTCAAACACAGAGCCGCAGGAAGGATTGGGGAACAACCTTTCTTACGTAAAATTGTGGCGACCCACAAATGGCGCTGATGTTTCGGAATGCAGTCCCCTTCGATGTCGATTGACATAGCCGATCTTTGCAACTGGTGCATCTCCTCAGAGATTTAAAAAAACAATTTACAGCTTCTATCAAGAAATCTGAACGCATAAGGCCCGCGGCAACTTGTGTAAGCACTGCAACGGCCGCCTCCAGTTTCATTGCAGAAAAAGTCCACCAGAGTGTAGCAGATCACCAAATTTTACGCCAGATGGAGCTTTTCACACTGTGTTTTTTAACCGGAAGGACTGCGGCTGGCTTAGTGTGTCCATGAGTATTCCCACAGCCAGGACCGTGTAAAGCCCTGTGCTTCTACAATAATGGAGATTTCGGGAAAGTTCCACCAGTGACAGTTATAATATGGCAAATGGAGATTATTGGTGAAACGAAATTTTGAAAAAAGTAAAAAATTTGCAAAATAAAAAATATGGAAATGAAAAACGGTAAACGTCTTGCATAATCACGATAATGCAGATTTCGCATTATCGTAATCCTTATAATAGCGTAAATAAATTGAATCGCTCAAATGTAATTTTGAAGAAATAAAAAATAAGAAAAAAATGAAAAAATAAGAAAAAATTGCGAACCCTGTAACGTCCTGCTTTTCCATAATAATTGAGATTTAGCAAACATTTTACCTGTAGTCGTTATAACAGTGTAAATGGAGACAGTTGGTCGGACAAAATTTACAAAAAACAAAAATTGGCTGTAAAGAACTCACACTGAAGACAAGCGGCATAAGAATTATACACATTAGCAGACAATTCTCTGAATTCCTGGAGGTTTTTTTTTGTGTCCATGAACAAAAGTCTACTCCTGGAACATGCCCTCTTGGCTAAAAGTCCTAGTGGGGGATTGGCCGAGAATTAATAAAGGCTCCACGCACCAATCTAGCAATGGCGGCCCCTCAGGTATGACCCCGGTATAAAAACATGCACGGGGCAGTACACTCGTATTCTAGTAACGCTATGAGCAGGCCACGTATAATTACAACTCCTCAAGGTTTGAGGGCCTGAGAGGAGCGATGGGAGCAGTAGAGAGGGCAGAGGGATGGAAGAGAAACTGTCTGAAAATCGGCCAGAGAATCAATACGATTCTGCGTGGTATATGTTGGCAACGTTTCCCACAACTACAGGGCTGTGTGAACTTCTTAGCTGCCATGCACCCCTGTGGCAACCTAAAACTTGGGTAGTGCACAGCCAAGCCTGCTTGTATATTTACACTTGAAATAATAGTACCACAATCCTCGAATTTTTAACCTTTTACTCCTGGTTCAACACAGCATTCACCTGAGATGTTCTGGCATCGCCTCTACTTAAACGTGACAAAGGCGGGCTACGTTTCATAATTTTTGCTAATATTATATTGTTCTTTGTAAGAAGAAATTGTTATATATTTTGCTAATCTTTTCTGGGTCAGTCTGAACAGCCCAACATAGGCGGTGCAGGCTAGGGTCACCAATGAAGCTAACATGGATCCCCAAAGCTAGTGTTAGTGTACATGTCCAGCGAATTTGTTCAAGCAGATCTGTGTTTCCGTTCAAAAAGATACATATACACGCAATAACAACTCACACTTGATCTTATTCGTCAAGTGCAATGCCTCACAACATTTTTGTTAGCCTACTGGCGTATATAAACTATTTTACACTGCTTTCGTTGCAGTTGCTTTAGGAGGTATGAGTGTGAAATGAGCATCACTTTAACTTGATTGCTAAGGCTTGTTCCTCACACATTTTAGGTTTCTTATTTCGTTACGTTATTTGGAGGGTCCCTGAGAACAAAGGTCTAATCTTTTGCATTAAACTCCTCCCGTCTATTTTTTCGCTGTATTAAAGCGGTATTCGAAATATTCGCACTGCGTTACCGACAGAATTCTTGTAACAGCACTGACGAAGGCAGGCAAAAATTGGCTTTACAAACTCGTGAAATACAGCAGAGGGACACGTGACAGCAGGTGTTAATCCCGTTGTTCCGGCAGTACTTCTCTACGTCACGGGGTTCGCTAACGAGCCCAGTAAAAAACGCTCCGAAAAAGCAGGGTAAGCGGGGTTGCTTACGCATGCAGGCAGGGGGTTTGTTTCTTTGTCTACGTAGGCCTCCTTCTTCGTATCAAGGATAGAGAAAAGGCGGCCGCATGCTAACTTTGGAGGAAGGGGCGGTACTGTCGGTGTTTCCTTGCACTTTCTTTCTCTGGGTGATTTGTTCTTCACAGACATATTTCCTCAGGCGCTCCCCCAAGCACTGTCAGGAGCGGTCCGTTCGATGAATGTTAACAATCGTCGAACACCCAGAAAATGACAAAGGCGAAGGGGAGAAACACCGGCGGGCCAAAGAAAGAGTCGTAAAGGGAAGAACACAAAAAGAAGTCGGCTGTGAGGGAGGTAGAGAGAGAGTGAAAGCAGAGGCCAAGACAGAGCGCTGCTCTGACTACAAGCTCGCCCGGAATAATCGTTTCCCTACACAAATGTGCGGCTGTTGTTGCATACGCGGCAGGTACGTGCTCGAAATCCAAAGTCGCTTTCCCCGGCTGCAGCTGCGCGCTGTTTCCGACCTTCTTGGGCGGCTTCGTTTATTTAGGTGCTTTGTATGCTTTCTTGCTTTTGTTAGTCCAGCGTACGCGCATTTACTGCCCGGTATTGGCATCTACCCCTTCCTTGCTTTCTTTATTCTTAAAGGCGGATTTGTCCGCTTAGGGTGGAAGCCCTAGGAGTATCCTTTGCTACCGGCGGAAGCGGGCGGAAGCGAACGGAAGCTTAACTCGGGCGAACACGCAGACTAAGCTGGAGGCAACACCTGTGCAGGCTAACTGGCTAGAAAAGCTTTAATAAAATAAAAACGCTTCCATTAGGAACAGCCCATGAGGACTTTAAGAAAAATCGACTGGCTTAACAGCAGTGGCTTTTCCGTTTCGCTACACAGGTTGTACACCTGCTCCCAGGACTGTTGCACTTAGAAGAGTCGGTGGAAAGTAGGATGGTGTCGAGAGTTTCACTCCTTTCAGCTTACCCAGTTAAACCTCGGGCACGCGAGAAATTTTTTAGACTTTTTTTTCAGGCGAATGCATTGTGCATGAGTGACTCGAGCATGCAGCCACGCATCTCACAAATAATTTTTGCACATTAGAGAAAATATTATTTCGTTTATTCATGTATAGCCGTGTTTTCAATATGCCCTAATATTCTAATCCATCTACAAAACCGACAATTTTGACGTTCTTGAAAACAAACCTATCCGGAACACCTCTGCTCCTATTGCTTCGGGCATTTGCGGCGAATTTATTCTATCTCCTAAACCTTGCTCAAAACACTCGACGATTGAAGAAAAACAGTGCAGATGACAGGGCGAACTGAATTAGAAATAAAAACAATACAACACCGCAGAAAAATTTAGCATGTTTCAATACTTCAGGGAAATATACACAAAAAAGCGAAGACACGAAATAAAATTTGACATCAACTTCTATCGAAGCATATGTGAAGACAGCAACAACATTTCATATTTATCGACAACCAGTGAAGTCAGCTACGCAATCTCTTTATCTATAAGGGAAATGGACGGTTCACAAAAACACTTGTCCTCCCTGTTGATTCGAAAGCTTAAAAAACTTCTTTCTCCTCGGCCTGGAGACGTTGTGAGGGTGGCACTGACACTGAAGCGGGGGTGCAGCCGCACGAGGGGCAATGGCTGATGGGTGTTGCCTGTCGACAACCTCACCCACAGCCAACAAGTCCTGCTGCCTGTCGCGCGCTCCCTCAAGCGAGCGTTCAGGCAACGACCTGTTTGTACCATATAAGATCGTAAACACACCAACCAGTTTTCCTAGATGACGTTGTCCACAGAGCCACAGTACCCAGCGATGTGGTTTTGACGCACGTTCGTGGCTTAGGATTTCCGGCCTTTACACGCTTACACAGGCAGCTGTGTTTCTTGGGAGCCGAAAATACAAACCGTGCGCACACCTTGCTGGCACTCTTCTTCAGAACCTCTTTTACTCCATGGACATACGGAATCACTGAGTTTCCAAGAACATTCGCCTAGCAGCTTCGTCACCAAAGCTCACAGGTCATCCGGATACGCTGCACACACCAGAAGGAGGTCTTGATTGATTCATTGTAAGGTTTAACGCACCGACGCAACGCAGGCGATGAGGCACGCCGTAGTGGAGAGTTCCGGATTAAATTTGACCAATTGGGGATCTTTAACGTGCGCCGAAATCTCGTACACACGGGCCTTTTTGCTTTTCTCCCCCATCAGAAAAGCGGCCGCCGCGGCCGGGAATAAAACCGTTGACCACGTGCTCAGCAGCACAACGCCTTAGCCACTGAGCCACCGGGGCGGGTAGCTTGCCTCACTCCTACCAGTGTCATAAGAGACGTGTTTGCTCCAGTCCAACGGTCGACTGATTCGGGCCCAAGCCTGCAAGCGGTCGCTGCTTATTACAACACCACCCCGAGTTGTAGCTGGCGCGTCATTATCAGTGTGCACGCAGTTTGCCAATTTGCTTGTGGAGCAATGCAGGTTGCAGCATGAAATAGTGAATGCAGTGTCGGTAACATCATCTAACAAAAAATCAAATTAAAAAACAATAACGTCGCAGTGACATATAACATGCTCATGTCGGCTTTCGGGGATGGAAATACGGAGTATATATCACATAGGCAGCTTTTTTTAGTTTCAGCAATCCCAGCAGTGTAGATCAGTATGGTTTAAGTAACGCTTGTGCAGTGAGCGTTCCCCAAAGCTTCCCAAATATTCTATCTATAGCTGCTACTTTCGCTATGCGGGAAAAGCGATCTTAATGTGTGGCCGGGCTACTGACCGATGTTCTAGTTCTTCCCGCGGAGAAGCGCTCCCAACACCTTGGTTTTACCCTTTCCAATAAAAGTTGTTGTTTATTTTATTTCCTTATTTCCTATGTTAACTTCGCTTACTCAACGACCGCCTTTAGTATCCTTAGGATTTCTACTGCTGTACCAGACGCACATGAATATGAAGCTTACAGCTCCAGCGCAGCTAAGTGACCAAAGCAGAGCGAAGCGTCGCATGTGCGCTTGTGTGGGCCTACTCTAGCTTAATCGATGTTACCAAGCTGGTTACAGTCTAAAGTCACATTATTACGGGCACAAACCTTGTCGCCTCTTTGGTTTGACTGAGCGAACCACGGAGCGAGCAATTTCTAACCATCCGTCGACGGCCGGCCGGCTGTCTCGGTCGGAGGGTCGGCGGGCCGCAAAGTAGAGCAGCCAAGGTTAGCACACTCAGGTAGGAGTCGCCCGAAACGTCATAGGAAATTGTCACGGATGATGCAAAGAGGACTTCAGCACCTTAAAATTGATTTTTCTGCTACATAAAGTCGAGTAAACGCTGCGAGAGTGGTCGAAACATAGCCTAGGGACTCCATACTTAAATTTGCGCAAGTAATCCCGCAATATTTTCAAATTACTTCAGTGTCCCTTTAAGTTAAGCTTATATGGCCAGGGTTACATCTATTTTTCGGGTCTCCGAATAAGTTCTCCCTAGGCTCTAGGCATCCTTGAAATTCGAGCCATTGGAAAAGGAGCATCCCGGTCGGTTTGCTATTAACACGCATGCACTATCATAGTTTCATGCCGTTGAAAGCATTGATTTGGGCCTGAAGATATCGCGGCTCATCACTTGAGCATGCGTTTGGAGAGCATTAGTCATAAATAGGCACCACTTTGAAGATTACCAGAATGAAAATAAATCTGTGTGAGCGTATCTGTGTGTCCCTCTTAGAGATGACCGCCATCAACGCTCAAGAGAAATAAAATTTACGCTCTAACAACTTATATTTCGGCGTAACCAAGTAGATCTCTATTTATTGCATATCATTTCAAGCGAGGAAGCCAGGGCAGAAGAAGATGATAATAATAATAGCTTTTTTTCATGTTCCAAAAAAGCACATTCAAGGGTTAAAGAAAAAGCTTGGACTACCTCCAATCCCCTGTTTCCAAGGACAACATACAACCACACAAGAATCACAAGAATGTTCAATAGCAAACGGTCTTAGATTTTAGCGGTTTCACGGGTAACCATCGGTGAAGGGCTTAGAAATATACCAATACACTGCGTTACAAACTTCCCTAAGCAATCGTACAAGATAAATCACTGGGTAACACACATTAGAGTGTAACAGTAGAAGAATTATGCGTACACTCTTAGTCGCGTCCCGGATGGCGTCCTATTTATATGCGGTGGGCAGCCTAAATACCGTGATATAAGAGGCCCTGACAGACTTCTTTTCCGTGACAAAACCTCAGGTGGTTACAGTACGCTCATATGCTGCGCCAACGACCCGTGTCACGGCTATAAACTAGCGGACAGCCTGAGGCCAGGAAATAAATAAAAGGAGGGGGGCAATCGTGAAGCTCTGAGTGATATGTGTGGCTTGCGGCGCATGCGCGTATTCCCCCTCACACAATGGCCCGCGACCTTCCTTTGCGGCGGACGACGCGCGCCCGACGACGTGGCGAAAGCCGAAAAACATTTAAAAAAATCTTGCGCGCACATTGCGCAGTAGGAGTGGAAAGAAGTTCGCGCGTGGCGAGTTGTGGTCCGGTGATCTGTCTTTAGCGCGCGTGCGCAGTATGGAGTAATTTCAGCGCAGAGCAAGTTGGGGTTCCGCGCTTTGACTCTTGCTCTGTATAGTTCATACTCAGTTCCGAGCTTTCACACTTTCTTGACCACGTTCGCTTGCGCTGACATCAAATGTCTGCTTCGAGGTCGGTGTAGCAGTGGAAAGGAACTGCGAATACGATTGGTTTATCAGGGCCACCGGGAACGCAAGCCAAGCAGCGGCGCCATGTCAAGCCGGCTAGTGTGTGTATTACGGCCATAGCCCGGTTGAACACGAGCGGGTAAGTAAGTCCCTGGATTTTTTTTTTCGAGGGGTGGGGAGCTGCAGACTGCAAGACTTTGTGTTTGCAGACAATATAGCAAGGGCCACGAAATTGTGCCTTTTGCGTCGTCGTAAGAAGCCCGCACCAAAACCGTTCTCCGATGCCCGGGATCGTACGGTAAATTTGACGTGCTTTATAGAGAGGATTCGGTTTCCCAGTGCGGCGGCCGTTTTGGGATCCAGGAGAAAAACGAAAATGCTTGCACATGTGAGGTACTTCCGTTGCCGTAATGAGTGTGCCGTGGTGCCATAAAGAATTTGCATTTTTACACGCGTCCCAGTGTCAAGGTCAAGCCACATAAAACCCTGTTTTAATTTTGTATTTTTCAATATTCTATGGCCACTGCTTGTCATTTTCGGTAGGCGTAGCAAAAAGTTAGGTAACGTTCTTTCGTAACTAGGTTTTCGTGTCGTCGTTTCGGCTAGTGAATTTTCTGGCACGTTGAGTAGTCTGGATCCTGTGGCGATTTGGAAACTTCCTTACGGTGCGTTGAAGTGGTAAAGTTTTCACATGAAGCAACATTCATTAGTAACACCAGCCCCCATATTGTTGTGTTCGGCACGGCTGCCGTCTGTCTGGAGTGTCAACTCGCGGTTTCAAGAAACATGATAGCATTGGCAGCGCAAACGCGGCGCGGCGCCGGCGTGGAGGTTGCTCAAAGCGGTGGCTTCTAATGTTGTTACACAGCCTTCTATAAAGGCGTTACACAGGAGGCTATGGTTGTTACAGATGCGCTGGCTGTTGCTCGGTGCGCGCAGTTTACCTATGCTTTAGCAAAAGATATTGCTAGCAGTTTTATTCGATCTTTCATAAAATGTTTTGCGCCATACAATTGGTGAAAATTGTTTCATAAAAAGAAACTAGAGCACATTACCCTCCGCGTGTAACAGCGAACAGAGTTTTTTTTACGACGTCCAATTGACGTGCCGGCGTCAAATAGAATTATGGCAAAGTTTTCTCGCACGCCTTTGCACTGAAAAAGCGCTCGGCCTTCCTATGTATATGAAGAAAACGTCCTTTTGGAGAGCGTTTGAATCTAAAGCAGTAAGAGATAAATAATTGCCTAAACTACAGCGATGCCCTTGCCTGATTTATGATATTTTCACATATCTGCTAAGGCGTTGGTGATACTTCTGCTGCGCCCCTTCAGGCTATACTGTTTTACCGCCGATAAATAACGCCACAATTTTGTACCTGGTCACTTTTTCAACTGCCGTTTCTTTTCTTCACGCAGTGCCAACACAACAGAATGCTACCCGTAACTCAAGATTTTTTAAATGTTTACAACGCTGTTTCCATTCCAGTGCGACGAAATTCCAGAAGCAGCAGCTCCCGGGCAAAGATTGCTGGGGGGATTCTACAAAGGCCTTCTACATCATCGGAAGTGGTGTACCTGGACCATAATTGAAGCCCGGAGAAAGTACTTTTTCTTTGTTTGGTAATATATTACATTAGGACATGAGATACCCGTCTGCTTTAGGCCAAACGTTGGGCGATATACAGTCAGCAGCCTGCAAAAAAGATGAGTTGCCTCCCTGTTCAGCACGCTGCTGAAAATTCCATAAATGAAAGCAATAATTTTATCTTGACAGGTCCTTATTTGCTCTTCCACAAAAGAATATTTTCATTTGTGTGTTCCGTAAGGGCAATCTGCTAATATTTGTATTTGTTATTTCAGTATAAGTATTTCGTGTTCATATTTGTATTTTTGATATCAAATAAAAAGAAAACATCGTTCCTTCGACATGGTGTCATTCATGTAATTTTCATCTCACACTTGTGCATGCTCATGAATTCGAGAATGACAAAATACTTAAAATTTACATACCCAACTCAGCTCTCTGTTCATGTACCAAGCTTGTATGAGTAGACTATCACTTCAAGATCCGGATAGGTGTAAGGTATACAGATACTTGCTTTACAGCTTTGCTTGCAACAAGGCATTATAAATATAGGAAGTTTTTTTTTAATTCGTGGTATGTGCTTTGAGGCCTGATAGATCAGGTGGCAAAACACTGAGATTATAAAGGTAAAACCTCATTGCATGACAACTGAGGTCATGAAGATGTTCCAGAAGTGCACAAGTCACAAATGTGTTAGTGTAATTGCAGCCATTGTAACCCATTTATTGGTGGCATTGTTTTATACGGTCTAAACTTCAGATGCACAAGTGTGCGTTCATGACCTTAGTGAGATGGTTTTGGTGAACGGCCTTGAAAATGTTGAAAATGCTGAACCGCGACCTTGCGCTTCCGCGTACAATAATATAACTCGTTAATAACGGAAGCGCGAATGAAATGAGGCCACTTAAAAAAATGGAGAAATTAAGAGAATTGTCTACTAATGCCCAGCATTCGTATGCCGCTTCTCATGAGTGTGAGTCTTTTAGAGCCAAATTTTTGTCCGTCCAATTATCTCCATTTACCCTATCATAACGATCACAGGTGTTACTTGCGCCAAATCTGCATTTTTTGTAAATGAAGGGCGTTACACGGCTCACCATTTTCCGTATTTTTTATATTTTTCTTGGTTTTAGTTTTTCAAAATTATGTTCGGCCAATTATCTCGATCTACGCTATGATAACGATTACAAGTAGAATTTCCGCAAAATCTGCATCATTGTGGAAATGCAGGGCGTTATACTGTTTGCCAGTTTCTGTCATTTTTTAACTATGTTTTTCTTAATTTTTGGTTTCTCAAAGTTTGGTTCGACCAATGATCTTTATTTACGATATTATAACGATTAAAGGTGGAACTTCTGTGAAAACTGCATTTTTCTGGAAATGCAGGGCGTTACAAGTTACACCGCCGAGCGCCTATCCGGTCTGCGCGAGAACACGCTAAGATATTCTTTGTGTGCTCGCGATCACCAACTTCTGCAGGCGACGCAGCAATTCTGCAGGCGTCGCGACACAATGTTATATAGAGTGAGTAATTTATTATTGGTTCATTGCATTACCAGAGACGTAATTTGCTACCGCCCCCTATTACAAAAATAAAGGTGAAGGCATGTAACCGCACCATCAGAAGAGCTACGACGAGCAGAAAAAATTCATTACACCATTTCATGCTTGGTATACTTGCCACTCGTGACCAGGCAGCTCTTATGTTAAGCACGACAGTGTGCCTTACGTGCTAGTTATTTGCATGCATTGTCATAGAGGGCACTTTCCGCCAATGTCCAAGTATACTTTTGGTAACAAGGAAGAACTGTTATCAATTCCGTTTGCATCGATGGAATGAATCACCGCACGGCGCATCATACTGTTGAAACGGGCACACAACATGACAAAAGGTTTCCGCTCGTACCAATGTACTGAAAGCCCCCCAAACCGTAGTATTATGCCTCTTTGGAGTGATTCAAAAACGGTGGTCTAAGAAAGTCACTCGCCGCCGAATGTGTTATTTAAGAGTCCTGCTTGACGCGCAACAGCATGCAGAATACTTATAAGCCCATGTTTGCACTCCCCCAACAACCCGTTGGTCGTGGCGCAGTGGTTATGACACCCGCCTCTTCATGTGTTGTAGTAGACCCAGGTTCGATTCTCCGTAGGGTTGCGTGTATGTGCCTATGTGCACTTTGTGTGTCTCGTACGATGTAACATGTGTTAGAGGATTCATCACGGGATGCTGACGTTGGCCTGGCAATGCGGGCGAAAAAAAAAACGGATATACTCAATTCTGGCCGAGTGCCAGGTTTTTCTTTTTTTTTTTGGTGAAAAGCAACATGGCCCCTTATTTGCGGGGCCGTATGATTTGGGGGCCGCTTCGTAAGCGGGAATAGATTAGCATAACGGGCCGCGTAGAAACATTACGGCCAGTGGCCTGCCGAACACACGGACCGGTGTTTAGGTGGCCCGCTGGTTAGGCGGCCCTCAATGCGGCCGCTTAAGCGCCGGGCCGCGTGTTCGATGGCCCGCGTGTTTGGCGGGCCGCTTGCGCGCGAGGCCGCCTGAACCGTCACCTTATAAGCGGCTTTAAAATGACGCGGCGGCCCGCCTGCATGCGGGTCGTATAACCAGGAATTGACTAAGAGTGTATTAGCACACATGATAATTAGGCATTTCAAAAATTCCGTACAATTCCTTACAGTAAAGCCAGAGACAACTTCAAACAACCAAGAAAAAATCAAGAGCACGCACAATACAGATAATGACAACCATGAAGTTTGCGAGAGCAATTCGTAGATTTCCTTAGCAGTACGCTCGTAGAATGCTATACGCTTTTCGTGGGAGTCGTTTAAAATTTTCGATAATACTTTCTATAAGAGTTAATGTCCATAATTGGTTCTATTAAAATCGATCGCGGGTTAACCTGACCAATCAGGTAGAGTTTTGTTCCCCTGTCTTCAACTTACACACCTGGTTGGTGGCGTTTTTATTCGCCATCCTACGTAATTTAGTTTTAATGGATGAAGTGGCGTTTCTTATAATGAAAATTGAAGGATGCCTTTAGCACGTAACGTATCGGTTAAAATGTAGCGACAAGTTACATAGGATACATACCTGGTTATGATTGGGCTCACTGGCAAGAGATAATTCGCAAGCAGACCAACAATTATCGGAGTCCAAAATGACAGCAGCTTCAAATGGAATTGAAAAAGAATACTCATGACAGTCGACATCCCTTGGCAGCACCTTGAATTCGTGATCGCTGATTACGTTTCATGCAGGCTGTACACTTCGTATCCTTGCCGTGCAATCCCCAGCCTTGTTACACCTACAGCCCTCTATCTTACTTCCCCATTGGGTGTAAACACATCATCCGCCGCAGTGCTCCCAAATATTCCGAAACAACGAGGGCGGTGTCGTACTGGAAGATTGCGTAATTCGAACCTATAGTTGTAAGACACATCCTTTTACGCGGCAATTTTTGCCCTTCCACTGCCGATTGGACCTGGATGTTGGATACGAACAGGGGAAACGAGTGAAAGGAGCTGTGACATCGATTCTCTGTAGGACGCAGACTTCAAATTATGCAGCAGCGACTGCCAGGGATTAATGCCGATTTCGCAGCCTATGCGTGGAGAGGCGTCTCAGACCCTATAACGACCTAAATGAGCTTACGAGAGCGCGTGTGTTCGGGGGGAAAATTGTCTTGCCGCCGCCGCCGCCAATTTGTAATCCCCTCAAGGAACTCCCAAAACACTTCGACTTTGAGTGAAGTGAAAACTAAAGAACGAAGAGCGACGCAGTTTGAAACTATTCAGAAGTCTTAAATTTATGTGTTCGGTGTTGAGCGGCACTTACTGAAGAGAATGAAAATTGGGAAAGCACCTACCTTACGAGTAATCCACTCTGAATCGGACGCTCGCTTCCAGGCTACCGAGTTCGCTGGTTCCGCGCGGAACGCTTATTGACATTGTTTCTCTTTGTCTGGAATCTTCTTTCTAGTTTTGTAATTCAGGCTTTCAAGTTTCACCGTGTGTTAACCGGAAAGCCACTCATGGCTCTCGTTCTTGTGCTCCATTCGTGCTTACATGCCCCTTATTACATCACTCCCGGCAGATGAAGAACGACACTCTTATCGTTTATACTAAAGCATGGTAACCCAATTATGGGGTGTTCGGACTGTATTTTTGCTCACGCCTTCTGGTGCTTGATTGATTAACTGCTGATGGTATCCTTCTCATTAAGAAGAAATAACATGTGTCATATTACAAAAGAAGGTTCTATATAACAGCGAAGTTGCATTAGGTGCGGAGCACCATAGGACCGCACAATGTCAGTCTGCGTTCATGCGCATAGCATTTACATTCGTAAAAAATCACACAAGCGGTGGCAGGATACGAGCCTGCGTCGGTCAGACCAGACAGACTTAGTGTCAGTCGTCTTACCGATTGGGCTCCGACTGTGGGTCAGTACCCGAGAGTAAAACAGCTTGCTTTCTCGCCTGTAACTGTGCGGAGTACCTTAGGACACCCCAATGTCCGTCTGCGTCCATTCGAGCGTACACCACCATCAAGCGAAACTGGAGCGAAATTCAATTTGAGCCGTGAGTTGCTGTTTCATTTAGAAAATAATCAAGGTGAACTCACTGCTTAAAATGAATGACGGTCGGGACGCAAATCGGATGTCACTAGGGGCACAACTTAGGTGTCATTTCGAGTCCCCGTACTCCGCAACCTCGCCATCACCCCAGGAGTGGAGATGCTGCCGTTTTATGTCTAATCCCACAGGCTCTCGCGGTGGTGCGGACGATTTTCTCAGCGACCTGTGTACAACGTGTGAAAAAATCCATGGAAATAAAAAAAGTATTAGAGCATCCATACTTTATGTCTTATATTTCCCAGAAATTACTGTCTTGCAAGCATATCGCTAATCCTTAAAAGTGGAGCCAACATTTAGAAAAAAAATCTCGTTCCATCTCTCCTAACGTGAAACCTGGGGAGGGGCGAAACATTTAGTGAAAAAGAAAACATTTAGTGAAAAAAAAACATTTAGCGCCTAGGCGTTTTTGCCTGGTGAGATGAACCCGTTGGGCGCGGTGGGTCGCCAGGTCTTAGTAAGAAAAGGACGCCGGGAAAGTGCCGAAAGTAGCCAAGAATGTCGCCACCATAAAGTGGTTTTTTGAAAAGGAGCCAAAAGCCGCCATTTCCAACAAGGCGATACTAGTCAGTAGTTTTCGATTATCTTCGCGGGAAAATTGCAGGAATTCCGAGAAGTATAAAACCGTATTGCAAATTTATTCGTTTGCTGTGGCCTAGAAGTGCGACAGTGGTTCACTACTATCTACAAAAAAGTTAAATATGCAGGTTTAGGTGAAGCAATCACAAAGTATGATTGACCTGAACCAAGCGTTCGCTGCACACCATATTTTAACGATTTCGCTGCCTCTTTACGTCCCCGTGCCTATTATACATCGTTACGAGAGCTTACGAGAGCACTTCCCACCGCTCTACATGATATCTCAAGCTCCCATGAACTATTAAAGGCTGAACTTTAAGCCGATGGCGTTGCTTGAAGGCTTTCATCATGGCCATCATGGCCATCCTCATTACAAACGACGCCGAATGGAAAAATAAATAAGAGAATTGAGATGTTGTGGAATGTAAAACCGTTATGCCGCAGATATAAGACGTAACAATAAATCTTTAGAAAGTACACCAGAGGACAGCGGCAAAAAATTTTGCTCCAGTGTTGGGGCATGGCCCGGTTATTCCGATGAGTTGGTTTGTTTGCACCAGTTGTTTGCACCATTTGTGTTCAGCAGTTTCTTTCTTTCTTTTTCTTTCTTTCTTTCTTTCTTTCTTTCTTTCTTTCTTTCTTTCTTTCTTTCTTTTCTTTTCTCTCTCAGTTGTGCTCGATGAACAAGGAAAGAGCTTTGTAAAAGTTTGTCTCTAGAATTCCTGCTTGTGTGCCGGACGTGAAAAGGCCCAGTTTCTCTTCCGCTGCATTCGACCACCCCTTTTTTCGTCTTTGCGCTGTTCTCTTTCTCGCACAGCCGTGCGAACATCCTCCGCCACCATCAAACTTCTTCAAACATGCCTCTCCGGACATCCGCAATGGTTTTCAGGCGTAGAAACTCATGGAAGTGACCACATTCCAACCTATCTAAGGATTAAAGGACTACGAAGTCGCATCGACCCTAACGTCGTTCGGGTGACCGATTGGTCCCAATTTAAATGCCAAATAAAAGATTTCTCTGGGAGTAATGAGCCTGCAGATGTGGAGTCTGCTATTAGGCACATGCTGGTTGTTGCGAACGTTCCGTCCGCTTGTCCCGGAAAGTCACAGAGTTCGACATTGAGCTGGAACGCCTCAGAGCTATCCGTCGGCGCACCGAACGAAGGTACAGACGTACTACGTCTCTACAAGACTTGTGGGATGCCACAAAGACACAAAAGCAGATTCAACGCCTTATATCCAAGTGCAAACACAACGTTGTAAGTCCTTTTGTGAATCGCTCGACCCTCGAAAGCCCTTGTCTGGAACATGGAGGACTGTGCGAGGGCTAATGAATCCAGTGGAACAGCGTTCCCCATTCAAGGCTTTGGCTCTTCACCAGAAGCGCGAAGAGCTCGAAGTAGCAGAGGACTTCTGTGTTCGGTTTGCTAGTGGAACAGGGCCTTCCGGCTCATCACTTGCCACTGACATCCCCGCATCGCGGGATCCTGGGATGGACGTCCTGTTTTGATTGAAGAACTGGAGGTGGCATTAGCTGTGTGCAAGCTGTCGTCATCACCTGGCCCCGATGGAATCACCGATACCGCTCTCTCTCACCTTGGAAACGACGCCCGGCACGCCCTTTTGAAACATTTCAATGAACTGTGGCGCGGCGGCATAGTTCCTGAAATATGGAGGTCTAGCCGCCTTGTTTCTCTCATGAAACTTGGAAAATCTCTGCTGGACCCTGCGGCATACTGACCCATAGCACTTTCCAGTTGCGTTGGAAAGCTTATAGAACGAGTTATCCTGGCACGTCTGGAGTGTTTCCTCAATCACTGCAATGTCTACACTGCTGTCATGGCTGGTTTCCGTTGTGGCTGTTCGTCCATCGATTACATCATCGACCGGGTAAATTTTGTGCAGCAGCAGAGACGCGCGAAGCGCACGTGCGCTGCACTTTTCCTGGACGTTAAAGGAGCATATGACAATGTGGAGCACGATGCCATTCTTAAGGCACTACAAGCAGTGGGGGCTTGGCGGCCATGTCTACCAGTGGGTGCGGAGTTACCTTTCGGTGAGGTCATTTTTTGTAATGACTCAAGATGGCGCTATGTCAGTACACTATACCCACCGAGGTCTCCCCCAAGGTGGCGTCTTAAGCTCCCCGTTGTCCAATCTAACACTCATTGGCCTGGCAACGTCGCTTCCAAGAACGGTACATCCGTCGATTTACGCGAATGATAGTTGCATATGGGCAGATGGAGTGCCACGATGGCTTGTGCGAGCGCCTGCAAAAGGCTGCAGACTTGACCACTTCCTATCAGCACCACACAGGGGTTGGGAAGTGTCTACCAGCAAATGCGCACTGCTTGCGTTTTCACCGAAGCCCATGTATGAATACCCTTTGTCAATTAATAGCGAAAAGGTCTCTTATGTGAAATGTCAGACGTTTCTTGGCGTGACTGTCGATAGAGACATTTTTTGAAGCCCCTACGTACGTTGTATGAAGAAGCGGCTGTCTGCAGTAACCAAAATTCTTCAGTTCAGATCATGAAATCATAGCTGCAGCTATATATTGCGGTATTCTTATAAATACACATTAGGTGGCACAGGAAGGCACAGTAGGTCATGAATCGCGATGTTCCGCAATAGCGGGCTCAAAGGTGAGCCCTGGGGGCTGCCCGTCGTTGTTTGGGGCGTGCACACTCCCCGCATGACTTTCTGTAGCACACCGAACTTCTATGTAAGAAGGATTCAAGCAAGCGGTAAATGTTAGGAGGGAAGCGTCGTTCTCGCAGGAAGTAAAGCAAGAATAGGTGCCAAATTTATTTGTTTATTCATTTATTGCGAATACTGCAAGCCAGATTTTCTGACCCAAGCAGGAGGGGCAACTGGCAATACACAAACATTTATACAAGGATCAAACATTTTTAAAGTAAGAAAACAAACAAACAAAAAATAAAACTACAAGGCACATCGGTAAAGGCATAGCACACCGTATAAGCAATATAGTCAGTGACAGATGATCTCATGGAGCTCTTCTAGAAAATTTATGGCTTGAACAACTGTTTCCGGAAGCGCATTTCATTCAGAAATGGTACGTGGTGAAAAACTAAGCTTGAACTGGTTTGTGTTTGCGAGAATAGGCTGAATGGATGGAGCATGCGTGTGTCGGGTTCTTCTTGTGCTTAAGGGTTGAACTAAATTGATGGAGGTATTTGCACTTTAGAAGTAACAATATTGTGCAAGAAGGATAACCAGGCCAAGTGTCTTCGAGATTCTAGAGATTGAATGCCATTGTCAGACATGAACTTCGAAGGAGAATCGTCACGCCCATATTTGCAAAAAATAAACCGTACTGCTTTTCTTTGAACGAGCTCTAGCATGTAAATATCCTTTTTAAAGAGCGGATCTTAAATCACCGAGGCATATTCCAGTTTGGCCCTAACAAAGGTATTGTACGCTAAAAGCTTCACATGACTTGGAGCATGTTTTAATTTGCGCCTCAAAAACACAACTTAGGAAATGCAGCTGAACAAATACGTGATACATGGGACGACAAAGTTAAAGTAAATTTAGAATGAGGACGAGGTATTCACACCTTCAACGTCTGTGATTGCAGTGTTCTGCAGAAAATACTGGGAACAAAAGAAGACTTTTTACGTGGTATTCTTAAAAAAGCACATTTTTCGGCATTCAGCATCATTCCCCACTCCTCACACCACCTCTCTATTTGTCAACCGCTCCTTTAAAGTCCAATGAAATGACTAGAGCCAATGACCCCTCATCACGGCAAGCCTGGAGAGGCGAGCGCAGTTTGTGCAGCGCCGATGTTGGACTCTGTCCCTGAGTGAAACCATACTGATGCTCGTGCAGTAGGCTGGACGTGTGCAAGAGTAGTAGTAGTAAAGCTTATATTTGGGAAAGGGAGGGCTAAAGCCACTTGGTGGGGAAAATGGTATATGAAGGAGGGGACTACATGGGTTGTTTCAGTTCCAGGCAATTTTTCTTCTATTCACTGACTGTTCGGAGTCTTCGCCGGGGTCGTCCTCGATCAGATTACTCGCGACAGACCACTTTTGGTTGCAAATTTGCCTATTTTGTGTAACAAAGACTTATCTAATGCGGCATGTGCTTCTTGGTGTATGGTGTTTAGATCAATGTATCGAATGGTGTCTGAATGATGTGCATCGAAGAATGGGCATACACATACTAAGTGGTGAATGTCTGCTTTGGTGTTCGTGTTACAGTAGGGACAATGTGGGGGTGTTGTGGAGCCCTTTGTCCACTTCTGAATGATATGTGGGGTGTAAGCTGCTATGGCGGAAAGCTTGTTGATGAATACTTTTTTGGCTCTTGTTAATGAGGGCATGATAGCAAGGTAACCAGATGGTGTCACTTGTTCGTACTAACATATCTCGCGCTTCTTGAGTCGCTAGATGAGTAGGGCAGGTGAAGTAGCCGAGGTATAAACCAGCGGAGTGGTAACGTTTAGACTCTACTGCACCGCTGCGTGAGCGGCCTGGTTTCCCGGGCTGATCTTTTCATGACCCGGTGTCCAGTCGATACGGATATTCACTTTGTGGCTCTTTAGTAGTTCCTTAAGCAGTAATATGGAGTTTACAAGTGGGTTGAGTGAAAGGGGTTTTCGTAGTTTTCGGATTGCTGCGAATGAATCTGTCAAAATGCGCACGTTGCGCGGCGGTTTAAAGTCGATTTCGTAGCAGATGTGGTTAATCGCACTTGTTGTGGCGTGTAGTTCTCCTTCTAATGCGGTTCCATCGTTTTGGTTGAAAGATTTGCCCGTTAAAAGATGGATTTTCGGGACATGTCCATGCTGCACGGATATGTGTGGGAGTCACGCTTGTATCGGTGAAGATATCAATTTTATTGGGCAGTTTAGACGCCATCAGGTACTGAATACGTCGAGATCTGGTTGCTTGAAGAGCCCGTGGGTATGGCTCGCTGAGGTGGCTTTCGATGTTGTCTGATATCGACCAGGGTGCAAGGGGGATGGGTAGCTCAGTTGTTGGTGCGGGTTTTTGTTCGTCTCATGCCGTGAGGAGCAATCCTTGGCGGGTGAAACCTCGTTTGCGGTCTGCTTGGTCTTTTGTTCCTTTCATTACAGCAACGATGGGAGGAAGTGCCACTGCCTGCTCAAGAGCTGCCTTTTTGGTGTGTATTGGGAGGCCCGTTATATGGTACGCAATGTGGCCCTGTGGACCACGTGAATGTGTTTGGTGTTGGTCTTATTTAACTTGTATACAAGGTCACCGTAAGCTAGAGTGCCAATTGCGACCGCACGTGCCATAGTTAGGAAGGCTTTTTGACTCGCCCCGCCGTGTTTGTTGGAGAGGAGCTCTATCAATTTCAGCGTTGGCTTCCATTTTCGTCTCAGCTCTGCGATCCATATCTTGGGGCTGTTGCCGCTGGCTAGCTGGAGGCCGAGTAGCCGTACGTGCCCTCGTTTCATTTGTATCTCAGTGTCACCTATATACAGAAGGTCATCTTCTGTGGGCTGAGCTTTGTTCGTGCTTGAAACCAGGAGCAGCTCAGTCTTTTCAGCGGCGAGTTCACGACCTAGTTGTGGTAGGCACGCCTCTATGGTGTTTACTGCTGCCTGTAGCTCAGTGAGCATGTCTTGTCGTTGAGTAGTCTCTGCTTTCTCACAATAATGTGACGTCATCGGCGTATATAGCAAATCTGGACGACGTTCCTTGTTCAAGACTCTTAGCCAATTTCGCCATGACTGTGTTGAAGAGGACCGGTGCAAGGATGGATCCCTGTGGCACTTCCTTGTCGTTGTAATAGGTGTTAGGTGTCCATCCGGGGAGCTTGCTGTTGAGTTGTAAGGGGCGGTTGTGAAGGAAGTTTCGGATCCATATTTGTGCTTTTTTGCTGGGAAAAGCTTGAGCTAGTTCATTCAGAATTGTGGTCTGATTTACTCTGTCGAATGCCTTTCTAAGGTCTACAGTTAAGACGTAGTCGGGAAGTGCGTGGTCATACGGGGATCTGTTGATGACGCGGCGCAGCAGCCAAAGGCAGTCATGCGTTCCCAAATGCACCCGGAATCCAGTTTGGGAAGGGTGAAGCCAATGGCTGACATATTCTTAGTGGTACTGTATTCGGTTGTTAATAAGGCGTTCGATTAACTTGCAGAAAGTAGGTGTGAGTGATATGGGTCTTAGGTTGGAAACCACTGATGGGTCTTTTCCAGGCTTCGGTATTAGGTGACCAGGGATAGCTTAAATTCTTCGGGAATCTCGCCTGTTTTCCACGAGTGGTTTACGAGCACCAGTAGTTGTTCCAAGTGAGCTTCATCGAAGTTTCGTATGTGCTGCCAGGTAACCCCGTCGTGTCCTGCGGTCGATCTCGCCTTAACCTGTCTGATTGCAGTGCGGAGCTCTGCCATCGTGAATGAGCAGTCCAGTGATGAATCTTCGTTATCGATGTCAATGATGGGGAGGTAGACGCTAGGTTGTCTACTAGCAGTTGTGAAAAGCGTTGAGATAATATCTCGTTCCACCATCTCGGGATCCTTGTGTAGTATAAGCGTTGAGAATAACGGGATGTGCTGCTTTGCTTTTCCCGCCATTCCTCTGTAAATTTCCAACGTTTTGACAGGCCACGTTCATTTCCTAGACTCAAGCATAGCTCTTGCCAGTGGTCGTTAGCAAGCGGTGGTTGGTACTCTTGAATTAGCTTGTATGGCCTTCGTAACCTCATGAGATCGCAATGGCGTTTTTCCATTTGTCTGTATTTGCGCGTGAGGTGTTTGGCGCGTTGCCACAGATTGGCCAAATGGTTGTCCATGGTCGGTGTGTCAGTCGAGCAGGTGACGTCTTCATTCGAGGCTCACGAAGCATTTTGGATGCGCTCAACAAGAATATTAAAATCGGTGGATGGGTCAGAGATTTGGTTGAGGATGTCACGAAAGGTCATACAGTTCGTTAATTTCAGAGTTTTGGTCGTTCTTAGTCGTTTCCCACGAAGGAAATAAGTAATGGGGAAGTGGTCGCTACACCAAGTTGTGTCAGAAATTTTCCACGCGCTGAGGAGACCAAGGGAGGCAAATGTGAGATCCGGTGTGGTATCTTTTCGGGAGGCGTGCAGCCCTATTCTTGTGGTTACGCTGAGATCGTTCGCGAGCGTGACGTTATTCATTTCCATCACGTCTTCCAGACGTTTTCCTCTGATTTCCGTCGTTGCGTATCCCCACGTTGTGCTTTTTGCATTGAAATAGCCTCCAAATATGACTGGTATGTTTGGATATTGATGAATTAGTTGGGTGACCCACAGGAACGATGAATTACAGGAACGTCTGTAATATGCCGAAGCAACAATTATTTGCTTTCCCTCTGGGAGCCTGCTTCGAACCACTGTTGTCTCATGGCGCTGGGACGGGAGTCCTGGAAGTTTTATTTTATGGCACCCAATTCCTTTTTTGACGAGGATTACTGAGTACTCAGGTGTCGTGGTCGCGGAGTGTCCATGTCTGCTTGGTTTGCATATGATTGCGGGGCCCGAGTATGTTACATACCCACTAATCGAAGGTATGGTGCGTGGTTCTTGTAGGAGGAGGAAAAGGGGCTTCAGCTGCTGAATCTTTTGTAGCAGTATGGGCGAATTTAGGAAATAGCTCTGGCAGCTCCAGTGTAGTATCATGGTGCTTCGAATTATTAATTTCGTGAATTGCTGCGTGGTGGTTCTTGAATTGGGTCTTGTTGGGGTAATTGGTTAGTGATTCGTTGCATCATGGCCGCTGTCTGTGATGTATGGCTTTCAAGAAGAGCGCGAATTTCGCCAATGTCTTCTTGACGGGCTGACTGTTCCTTTGGATGTCAGATCGTATAACTGAAAGCAGTTGCCCGAGTTCCGGGCCAAGTTTGGGTTGGGACGTGGGCGTACGCTTGATGCTTGGGCTACGGCAGCGTCTGGTCGAGTTGTTGGGTCTGGAGGACTGCGTCTGGGGTGAGGGTATTGGTTGTGTTTTGTCTGTGAGTGCCTTCTTGAGTTCTTGACTCTCTTTTCTCAAATTTTCAAGTTCTTTGCGCCTAGAAGTCAACTGGGTGAGAATGCTCGCGTTGACTGCTTCGGCTGACGTCGATGGTTGGCGATCTTGTTTACGGGTTCCGTTGGGTGTTGTTATGCGAGTCTCGCTGGCGTGGTTTGCTGAGTGCACCACTCTGTCGGCCTATTAAATGCCCTGAGCCGCATCCTTGGCCCAGTCGCAATGCCCCAGTCGCATTCCAACGCCTGGAAGGCGTTGGAATGCGACTGGGGCATTGCGGGCTAACTGCTATGTGGCCAATCTCCTTACATGCAGCACAGTAGACTGTTGGGCCACATTTCTGTTTTTCGTCACGGATTCTGCCGCATTTGCGTCATATGGTGTTGTATGGACAGTATTTTGCCATGTGGCCAGTGTGGTGGCAGTTGTAGCACACCATGCGTTTTGGGTGATAGTCAGCTACTTTTACTATTGCCGTATAATATTTGACAACCTTTGGGAGTTTGGGAGTATTGGGGGAGTCAAAGGTAACGACCGCCCTGTTTGTCTTTCCAATCATCTGCCCATTGAGGACTTCAGCCTGTTCGCAGCGCAGCCTTTTCCGGATTCTTCATTCGACTCATTGGGTTCAACATCAATGACTCCATGTGTCGCGTTGGGACGGTGATAGCAACTTTTGATCGCCACAGGAGTCATGGTTACGTTGCCGTTCTGCCTTGCTTGTTGGGTTCTTGTTTGAGCTATTCGCTTAGCATGTTCTTTGTCGTATACCGTGATGTTTATGCAGTTGCCTGCTACATCATACCCGTGGGAAGCTATTTCTGAGAGGTATGTTTGGGGTGTCGTGATGCCAATTAGATGTGTGAACGAGCTTTTCGGTATGTCGTGGATGTTAATTTTAGTAAGTGGTCTGAGCGTGAGCACCGAACGAGGCCGACTTACCCGGTCCGTCTTGGTGATCGTTGCTGCTGCCGCAGTTTGATTCCATTGCCATGTTGGAAGGGAATCACCGCCTGGTTGTCCATTTGATGAGGTATGGTCGTCTTGCTGGTCTTAGTCCATCATGGCTTCATGTCCAAGGCGTGGTAGAGAGTCTTTGCTCCGATCCGTGGTAGATGGTTCTCTGGATGACTGGTTGTCGAAGTCTGGGGTTATTGCTTGTGAACCGATTTGCGGCGCTTCGAGGTTGCATTGAGGCACAGGTGCGGGAGCTCGGAGGGACATTGTAGCGGCCGCCTCTTGCTGTGATCCCTGCTGCAGCCCCAACATGGCGGGGCGCAGCAGCGGAGGATGGAGCAACGGCGTGGTGCTGGTTAGTCTTAGTTCACCCGAGAAATTTCGTCGCTCCCGATAACTTCCCCAGGCGGCCTATTAAGGTCGGACTTACACCAGGGTGTAACTCAGAACTTCACAAACACGATGATGCAACTCGCGGGTCACTGGCGGTAAAAGAACTGCACTTAGGTCGAACGGCGACGCCGATGTGGGAGCCATTCGCACCTGTTCAAAGCGCCCTCTGTCCCCACGTGTGCAGGAAGAATTAAAGTCGACCATTCAGCATGCGTTCCAGTAGCTTACCGAGTAGAGATGAAATGAAAATGGTGCGGTAGGAAGAGGGGTCATGCGGCGGCCAGTTCTGTTTCCGCAGAAAAATAACCCTCGCTTCTTTCCACACCGACGGGAAATGGCCAAGGGATAAGCACGCATTAAACCCGGACAGCAAAAACGGGGAAGCATGCCCAACAAGAAGGGCCAACATACTGGCTGTAATGCCATCAGGTGCAGGTGCGAAATTTAAATTTAAATTTCTAGGAGCCAGTCGGAGCTCATTCATAGTGAATTCATAATCCGCAGTTTTTTGCGCGTATGCTGTCCGGGGTATCAGCGTCGACATAGACTGATGGGAAATCCGGCTTTGAGGACGCTGATACGCCCAGCGTTCGTACAACTTCACTTTTTAGACTCCCTGTACCACATACCACCTGATGTGGAAATGCCCCTGCCACAAAACGCCCAAACCCGCCCCGCCTCAGGAGCGGCGGTAGCTCGCAGCCTGAATTCAAGGAAGACGTGATTTCACAGGCCCGAGGGGTGGTCACAGCTCTTGTCTTTTTGGACGGAGAAGAGGCCACCACTTTTTTCTTTCGTTTTTTTCTGCTCCAAATACCCGTTTTATTTGTATCGCATGCAGTAGGAAAGAAGCAAATTGTCAGTTTTCCAGCTCACTCTGCCATGTTGCAGGCAAAAATCGATTATGACTGGAGAATACCCGTGTGAGCCCTGCCCGAACTGTGGCAGCCAAACCACAGCGGCCACAAGAAGGTACAAACCCCTGACAAGGCAAAAGTGAGAGCTCTATTTGCACTCTCCGCTGAGCGTCATGACCCCGCACCAGGCAACTCCGGGAAAGAGGCAACACCGGAACAGCCGCTGTGTGTCTCTTTTTTCTCCTAACTTCGTAAGAACGTTCGGAGCCTATTGCGGGCACCTAACACGCCTCCGAGCACATCACCCAAGGACGGCTTGGATGTAACAAAAAAGCTGAGAGAACTGAGCCAGTAGGTAGTATTAAGACCCCCCAGACGTTGGAAGGCAGTTATCTCTACCAAGCCGCTTCTACAACGCTTTTGAAAGATAGATAAGAACTCACAGGTTATGTAGAACCAAGCGTCTAAAAAAACACCTTCAGAATAGCAGAAGTGGCCCACTGCATCTACACCAGGAGTGCAAAGAACTACAATTAGACACTGGGTTAGACCAGCCGACGTATTTGACCATTTTTAGGGCAAGTCACAAGTATAGATAAGTATTGGGCTGGTAAATAAAGGGAGCGGGAAAATTATTATCCAAGCAGGCCTTGCTGACTGTGCGCTGTTATCGCAAGCGAACGCTCATTATTGTTGCAATATAGAAAGCGATAACGGGAGCTCAAACGGCTATGGAGTGGCCGACTTAAAAGCGTGTAGAGTGAACGCGTAGTAGGTTTGTGGCGGGGCCTTTTGGTTGTCTGGAAAGACCCTCTAACACGATTACCGCACTTTATTCTGAACAGCTTTTCTTTCTTCCGTTTTTGAAAGACGAGAGTGAAAGGAGCACACGAGAGAACGCGATAATGAATTGAAGTGGGAAGAACAAGGAAAGAACAGCTGCTTTGTTGTTCTCAGAGCGCAATTATTTACAAGACTGAGGCTTGTACGCTGTTCACTTCAAGTATAAACAGACTGCAGACGGTGAAGTTTCGTGAGAGCCTCAGGGTGCTTACGGAGCGTTGTGAATGGATTGCTGGTCACACCGAGTGTACTTAATCTTGTTAGAACGCTGAAAGCCTTGACAAACACGGAGCGAACACATGCCGTAGCCGTCGCAGTCTTCCGATTGCGTGCCACGGAAGCAGTGATGAGCCTTGGCTTCAATGCAGTGTGATTTCGCTTATTTCGTTAAGAAGAATATCAGCGTGCTCCTCTGCAAAATACAGAATTAGAAGAGTGACACAACAGCACAGCTGGCAAATAATTGCAACTGCTCTACAGGTATTTGATTCTATTATACATCGCTGCAGGTATGCGTGGCCTGTGTCAGGAATTTAAAAAAGACATGTCGAGTTGATCATTCCGGTCCCCTTTAATGACAGAGCTAGCAATCTGTAAATGATGAAAGGAAGAAATGTGATTTTCTCTGTTGTGTAGAATTTCAAAGTGATAAACGCAATTTTTCTCTTTACTATCAAAGCAGGGAAGGAACACTTTCTGTTCCAGTAAATTATCACAGGATACACAACCAAAGCTGTGGCGCTGGTTCAGTGAACAGTGTGTTTATAATAGTCTGTGGCGCGCTGCTAGAGGCGCGTGACTCAGTGAAAAAAAAAAACAAAAAAAAGTGCTCTTTGGCGGGCGCTCAATTGTCGTTGGTTGTGTCTGTGAGAAAGAGAGAGGAAGAGAGAAAGAGGGCTCTTTAAGGTGAACTGATGAGGTTGGTTGAGGTCCATGTTTCGTGCGTTAAAAAACCGCGAAGAAACGCGCGTGGGTCAGAATTCTGGCTCATGGTCTTGGTTTGCCTTCCGCTTCTGTGGAGGCGCTGTCACCTAGGCATAAATAGGGATTCTAAAACAAGTAGCTGAACTGCGTCTGACATCAAGGTTGAAGGTTCGGCAGACTTGTCGTCGATGAACCTAGCCAAAAGGATAGCATTCGCGCTACCATTGTATACTAATACACTTAGGGTTATTCTGCAACCATTCGTTTTTCAATTTGTTGGAAAGAATAATTCGCTTTTCTTTCATGGAGGAGAGCTCTAACTCGTTTTCAGCGGTGTAATGCAAGGATTCGCAAACGAAGCTAATTTAGACTCGAAGTGGGAGTTGCGCACTCTAACTCAGCTTCCTAAAACTATTTACCCGTCCTTTAACCGAGGTTGCCACTCTAAGGGATTCGCCGTTATAGGACAAGTCAACATACAGGCCTTGCGGAACAGTCCTGGTGCCTGTAGAAGAAAGTCGTTAAACTTTATCTCCGACAGGTAAACTTAGAGCCGCAGGCGAAATCTCGTAGCGATGAATTCGCGCTCGAGAATAGAATACCCGCCACGGAGATAGAGCCCCTAAATAGCTGTTAGCTGTATGAGTGATGCTACTTGAACCGTTACGCAACTGCTGTAACAGTATACATATGAACGCACAACCATTATAGTTTTGAACATATCACAAGTTCTACTGCAAGGGTTTAGCCCCTGTTTTCAGTGAAAAAGCACAATTTTAGGGCGAAATTAGAACACTAAACACACTGCACTTAAACGTTTCTCAGTTTACGTCATGCTAAGGACGCCAGAAAAGAAGTTCCGGGCTGTAATATTTCGCCGTGTATTTGCTGAATTCGCTGCGACGAGTGTAAAGGGTGTGAAGATAGAGAGCTAGTATGAAGATGTGAAGACTAAGTGTTTTGGGAAGGTCTTACCCGTATAAACTTCTCGCATCAGAATTCATTAAACTCTTACCCGGGTGGTCGAATCGAGACACAGACAGACAAACAGACAGACAGACAGACAGACAGACAGACAGACAGACAGACAGACAGACAGACAGACAGACAGACAGACAGACAGACAGACAGACAGACAGACAGACAGACCACAATGTTTGTGCTATTAAGTAGCCAAAGAATGTATATAGTCTGCATAAATACAAAAAAAGGAAATGTGTGCATGCTCCCTAAAGAGAAGAGCACTATGCTTCTTTTAACTCTGGCCCCACTTTTGGCAGCGCGATGTCCGAAAAAGTAGGCAGCTGGTTTCGGCGGCATCATCCGTTCCCAACTGCAGCGATGGCTCAGAGGTTAAGGCGGTGTGCTGCTGAGCAAGACGGCACGTACCTTGAACCTAGCAGTGGCAGCAGCGCTTCCGCCAGAGGCGAAAATTAAAATGTACGTTTGTCAAAATATTTCCAGATAAAAAAATGCTTAGATGGTCTCAGTTAATCCGTAGCACACCACAACGGCACTCCTCGTAGCCAGGGAGAAACTTCGGCGCGTTAAGCCTCAAATTTCTATCGCACTCATTTGGCTTCGCTTCCCACGTAACGTGGAAGCTTGAAGCACCGGATACAACTCTCGACATGAAGGTACCGGGTTGCTTCTTTCCATGTATCTGAACAAAACCATTAAAGGAACAAGAAAGGAATCAGGTAAGAATGAAGGGGGAGAGACGACGAGCACACGTTCTTGAAGGGATCGAATTGGCTCCTGTGTGCGTGTGTGCGGGACGCACGCACGATGATACGTGATGTGGGAAGGCGCTCTGATGGCGAAAGCGCACGTCTGAAGTTCAGCAAGCGGCGTGCGCGTGGTTGAACTCGACGTTCGTGGTGCTGCAAATCGATTCACCCCGTTCAACAGCTGTTGCCATTTCCCACTCATGTAACATTTTGCATATAAATGCCCAATTCTGAGCTGCTCGGAGGGTGGGAAACAAATTTTTATGACATTACGCCAACCAGCCCCTTCATTTAACTTTATTCAAATTAACGTGCGCCCTCTGTGAAAGGCGTTGAGCGGCGCGAGACAACGTATTTGTATGGGACCCTATAACACGCAACAATCTTTGAGCAGTGCAACTACACCTGCGTGTTGTTTAGATTACACTGCCTGGAATATCTGAGCAAAATATTACACGTGCACGTGAAGGGGTGGGCACGCAAATTGCTGTGGAGGACGCCGAAAAACCAACTGCGCTCTCTTCAGTTTCCCTCATCATGCACCACTTGGCACCGCCGAAACGACGTTATTTGTGACGGCGCTGCTGTATTGTCTGTCGCTGGTCAACTTCATGGCTTATCTTTGTCATTTTCCTTGATGATCCAACGTCGCCGGCACAGTGCACCAACCGTTCTATGCCTGAACCTGTACGAACAATTTGGCGTTTCTTTTGCGTTTTGAGTGCGCGCGGAGTTTGAATGATGAACTCAATCCCTTCCTTTCAAGGAGACCACTCGACAACACACGTTTATTGATTCAAAAATGCTCCACCAGACTGAGCGCACGCTTGCGCGCAGACAGCCATTAACGCTTTTTATTGCACCGAATCGGAAATATACCCGTGCACGTTGAAGAGTAAAGGAGAAAAGTATCCTACTTGTGATATGTCGAAGGCCGGCGAAGAGAACGCCACGATCCGCGCCCTCTCCGGGAGAGAGCGCGCAGCTTGCGTCGCGTTTTCCCTGGTTGAGCTGAGAGGGAACGACTATGCGCGATTTCTCATCGTGCGTATAGTTTCGGTGATAGTTTACGGATTTACATAATTCTTGCGGGAGGAGCTGACTCGAACAATAGACTTTTGTCCAAAATACATTACGAATAGTTGATGGGAAGTGCCGCAGGGTCCCTTTAATACATCCAATGTATCGGAACTTACCTATCTTACCTTAGCTAACCTCACCAGAACTCTTATCTCTCTTAGATTCAAGTAGGATGAGCATAAGAGTAAAGTACTGTAATAACGTTACGGCGCGATATCGACCCATTCATTCACCACGTGTACGACCCTTAACTGAACAAAGACATAGTTCAGTGAGAATATATTTCAGGCACCCAACTCCTGATATCGTTTCATGTGCTGCCGGGCTGGTATCGTTAGTACCGTAGTTGGTACTCGACCGCCTTACACTAACATTTCCGCCTTTCTTTCTTTCTTTCTTTCTTTTGATCTCTCCCTTCATTTGTTTATTTTATTTATTTATTTATTATTTATTTATTTATTTATTTATTTATTTATTTATTTAATTTCCTTTCTTCTATCGGGCCTGGCGACAACTAGCAATGCCAACTAAAAAAATCAAGTATGATATCTCGCAACAGAACGCATCGTGCACCAGCGTTTTTTACGGAGCGATACGGGGCTTGTTAGGTAATCCTAAAGCTCCAAGTTCGTCGGATGGTCACGAGTGCCTCCTATAGACATTATAAAAGCCGACAGGCTTTCACGAGCGCGACGGAGTGGGACACAATGGGATTTCGAAAAGAGATCGATTAAAATTGGCCGCGTATCTGCTCCTTTCGTTGCAAATGTCGACGCAAGACGTTAGTCGACTGGCGCCCCTGGCAAGTAAATGCATCCCTTCTCTTTCCGCTTACCGCTCATGCTGTCACTCTCCCGTCTCGTTTCTTCCAAGATAGCACGCTAGAGGTTTGCTCTAGTCAATTTAAATTTACCGCATTCCACTGCTCCCAGACGGATGCCTCAATGACAGCGCTGCCATACGGCGGTGACGCGTGGGAATCGAGGCACCCGACCACAATGTTAATAGAACCACGTTGCCCTACTTCACCAGCGTTCCAAGCGAAACGCGGAGCGTCTAGCGGATCCTTTCGTTGATTTTTTCGAATTCCCCCAGGTAGCGCGGGCAACACCAGGCGACGGTTTTCTGCAGTTGATGTAGTACTTTATTTGCTATCGCAAAAAGCACGCGCTCGTAATTTTTAGTAAAGCAACACTGCAAATATTACTCATGTATTGATTTTCTGCCTTATATTTGCGTAATGTCTTGTTCTTGTTCAACATTGCTGACGAGTATGTGCATTAAAACGGACTTGGATGTTCAGATTAGAGTGTGGGTATATAAGACTATTGAGTAGCATGTGCTCAGTTTGGCCGGCTGTCTGAATCGAGTCAGAGACACAGACAGACAGACAGACAGACAGACAGACAGACAGACAGACAGACAGACAGACAGACAGACAGACAGACAGACAGACAGACAGACAGACAGACCATAATTTTCCCATTCAGGTAGCCTAAGAATGACTACCGTCTTTAAAACGAAGAAACCAAACCGAAGAAACCAAGAAAAGAGGAGATGGGAAGTTCCGAAATCAGTCGCCAGACGCGAGAGCTTCCCCGCATAAACGCGCACGGTCATTGCGACACAAAGACGAAGAAGGAGAATGTCTTGTCATGAAGCAAAAAAGGGCACAGAGGCAGTGGAAAAAAAAGGAATGACCATGAAGGAAGCAAACACCGCCATGATCTCCTAGCGGTAAATGCTCAAGGAAATCTGCAGAAATTAAGAGAACTGTATACTAATGCATTGCATTCTTATTCCCCTTGTCTTGAGTGTGAATTCTTTACAGTCATTTTTTTTCTAAAGCCTGGCGAGTAATTATCTCCATTTACGCTATTATAACGATTACAGGTGCAACTTCCGCGTCTTGAAATGCTGGGCGTTACACGGTACAGCATTTTCCTTTTTTTTATATTTTTATATTTTTTAGTTCTTCAACACTTCAAAAAATTACCACCATTTACGTTGTTGTAAAGATTACAGACGGAACTTCCGACAAATCTTCTTCAATTTCGAAATGCAGAGCGTTATACGGTTCGCCATTTTTGGTAATATCTTGTTCTTATTTTTTTGGTTTTTAAAATTTTGTTCAAACAATTATTTTTATACCCTTTATTATAGCGATAACGGGTGGAACTTTCGCTAAACCTACACTATTGTGGAAATTTACGGCGTTTTGCGGTTCGAAATTTCAAGTATTCTTCTCATATTTTTATTTCTCATTTTTTCTAAATGTTTTTCAGCCAGTTACCTCCTTCGGAGCTATTATAACGATTAGAGATGGATCTTTTGCGAAATCTGCATTATTGTGGAAATGCAGGGTATACGGTTCGCCATTTTCAGCGTTTTTAGATGCGAAGCATCTCATGCTCGGGGCTGTGTCCCTCCCTCTCTTGTCGTTGTCGTTGTCCGCCATCCGCACACCCACTGCGCATGCCTGGCCGGGCACCGCTGATGATGATTGTGGCAGGATGTCCGTAGGGATTTGCCAACCAAAAAAATGACACCGCCTTCCCGCGAGGGAACCCTGAGTTGATGCGAAGCATCTCGGAGGTTCCGAAACGTTCACAAGATTGGGTATCCAAATAACGGAAAATGACGGAACTCCGGACGGCGCAGCGTGACTCAACCAAAGGAGCAACTGAGGGAGCGGCGCAAGGACCGGGTTTATTATATAGAGCAGATGGAGTGGAGAGGAGGAGATGAGAGAGGAGGCGCGCAGCTGCGGTGATGAGTAGCGCGCGCTGTCGCACAGCTGGCGTGGAGAGGGGGAGAAGAGGAGCAGCGCGCGCGCTATCGCACAGCTGGCGTGGAGAGAAAGAGAGGAGGAGAAGCACGCGCGCTATCGCACAGCTGGTGGGAGAGGGGGAGAGGTGCGGACTGACGACGGACGACGGACGGATGACGGACGACAGAGCCAAGAGCAAGAGATGCTTTGCATCTAAAATCCATCAGGAGATAGCATCGCGTTCAACCACCATCGTCATCTTCCCGTGTGGGAACCCTGAGTAGTATGCGAGGCATTCCTCCTCTCCCCTCCGACACTCCTCTCCTCTCCGGCATTCCTCCTCTCCTGAAATGAAAACGATGACGTTTTTGTGATGTGTCGAGCTTCTGGTGTATGCAAAACTAAAGTTAGGCTACGTTGAAGTTAATAGTGTTGAAACTCGAGAGAGAGAAGCATGGGAGCATGCTATTTTGCACTTACAGGGAAAAAAGGGTAAGAAGCGCGAGTATCTATCGCCGAACAGAGTAGTATAATATGTCCAGATTTTTTTTTCAAAACTACAATGCTGCACGAGAGTGAACAATAGGATACTGCACCTCCACTTAAATTACAAAACACACCAGGATATCTGTTTTGGCTTCTTGTGAGTTGGGATACAACCTAAAACAGCCAGTGCTGTTTGTGCACTAAAATTGCAAGCCTTTTAAAAAAACGAAGCGGTGTGGTCAAAGCGGAAAGCTGAAGTTAGCAAGACAATGTTCCGTGGAAGTAGAATGCCAAAGTTAGCAAGACAATCGCTTTTTTTAAGCGAAGCTTTTCTTGCGTCTCTGATGGCGATTGTACGCGAAAACGCACTGTAGGAAACACAACTTTACACAATGAGAGGGCACATGATGATGATGAGTTTTCACAAAGGCACATCAAGTGCCTAAAAAACATTTAAAAAGTGTTTCCCGTGGCCTGAATCTAATTTGGGTTCTTCGAGTTATGAAGCTCACGTCCATTTATTGCGGCATTCCGACATTTTTTGAAGCAGCTTATGGTCGAGCCTGTTCCCTCCGCCGTTGTGTGGGCGCCATTGTGCGGCGTCTACACCCCCACTGCGTATGCCTGGCCAGGCACCACTGATGATGATTGCGGCAAGATACCCCTAGGGATTGTCCAACCACAGAATCCGTCAAGATATAGCTTCGCGTTCAACCACCGTCGTCGTCTTCCCGTAGGCGAACCCTGTGTACCACACCCCACTGCGCAAGCCTGGCCAGGCACCGCTGATGATTATTATGGCAGGATGCCCTAGGGATTGGCCAACCAAAGAATCCATCACGAGATAGCTTCGCGTTCAACCACCGTCGTCATCTTCCCGTAGGGGAACCCTGAGTAGTATGCGAGGCATTCCTCTTCCTCTCTCCGACGCTCCTGTCCGACGCTCCTCTCCTCTCCGGCAATCCTCTTCTCCTCTCCCAAGCTACTCTCCACTCCGGGATTGCGCAAAGAATGGCAACACCTGCGGCTCCGCGCGCGATAATGCGAAGCAGCTTAGGGTTAGAGACGCGACGGTACCCTCTGCATACTCCGCTGGGGCCCCCACTGTAGCTCCGTGGTATAAATGACGCGCGCGCGCGCTGCGCTCCCCTCATTCTCCTCCCGCAACGCCGTGATCGAACTGAAAACTAATGGGAACTTGAGTCGACCCCATGGCTGCTTCGCATACTACTCAGGGTTGCCCTACGGGAAGATAGTGAATTTTTATATTTGCTCCTATTTTTTTAATTTCCAAAGTATTGTTTGACTAATTATCTCCATTTACACTTTTATAACGATTATAGGTGGAAGTTTAATTAAAATCTGCATTTACGTGTGACGTTGCAGGGCCATGGCCGTTGGGTTAACCTAAAAAAAATGCTATGCATCAATAAACGATCAAATAACTAAACACAGGCACAGCTTGCCCAATCTGTGGTTTAAAACACCACTTGCCCACCAACAGTAGTAACGCTAGTTCGGCCACCTGAACGTAGCGGTGGCATCGGGGCTCACAACGCGGGCAAGAGCCTTTTCATTCGTTATGTCTTTCGACTTCTGGTCCGTTTTGCACTGCGGAGAACCATGCTGCGGATCGCATCGAACTATGATTGCTTTTCGTCGCTTCAGCGGACTGTATCACCCCAACTTTCGCACCCCGTCGAGGCCATCGACAAAAGGTGAATACCTTCTTTACCAGTTCCCGACATTCTGCGGGTACTTCTAGCACGGGAGCCCCGTTGTGGTTACCGCGGACGCTGCCGTTCTGCCGCGAAGATAAAGGGGCCACCCAATGTCCTGAAGTACGCAGCGCTCCTAGCGTAGGTCCTGCAAATCTTGTTCGCCTGGCCAGGAATTTCAAACAAATGGTAACCTTATGCTATAATTTTCAACGTACAGTACCACTCTCCGAGGGACCAGCTCTTTTGAAGAGATAAGCTGAGGAAAGGCGCAAGGTCACTGAGTAATGAATAGATCATAGAACACAACGAAAGCTTCAGGCAGCCAAGGGAAAGCAACAAGCGACTATGGAAGCGATCACGGGCCTATTGGGGATCACCTCAGTGGCGACAAGGACAAGCTCAGCGGAAAGCACAGCTGGCCACACCCTCTACAACAACGGGAAAGCTCCAGGGGGCACACTCTTGAAATCCAACTAATCAATCCAATAGAGCACACGAACGGAACTGCGCCGTCGGCCGAACTGCAACAAGAAGCCATCTTTGATATTGTAACTGGCATCCAGCTCAACCGATACGTTATACGACGACAAACACGCCGTGTGACAACATTACCGTCCCTATCTGTGACAGAACTCAAACCGGAATTCCTCTAAAAAACTGGCGCGGTCTTTCTTTTCCAAAAAAAAAGGAAATTCGCCGTAAACATCACTGATACCGATACACGGTTCAATCAAGAGGGCTGATCTACAAGTGCGACCCCAGCGCAAGCGTAAAAAAACTGATGCAAGCACTGCACGGTAACGGCACAAACATTCTGGCTGCGGGAATGGTGAAACTGAAAGGGGCAGCGATGCATCTTGCTTCCGGTCAACCTCCCGAGTAGTCACTTACCGTGAATCCATCAAGGAGGTGGGATGTTGCAAAGCACGACCTTTTATCTAAGATGTCACAAGCACTGCTGAAGGAGACTTCTACCGTTCCGTAACTGCAGTGTGCGACGAATTCGGCCGGCACCACGAACTAAGGAAGCAGCTGTGCGAATAAAGCTGAACATTGTCAGCAGTGCAACAAGGATGACCCCCACCTACCTACAGACCTGCCTACAGACTCCAGTGCTTCGTGGAGAAATCAAACACGGGAAAATAAAGAAATCAATCGCGGGGACGTAGTAGTATAGGCGCAATGCGGTGTCAACGTACGAAACAAACGAATACTTAGAATACACCACGACTCGTTAAGAGAACGAGTAGCGAAGTCTACGTGTGATTCGGAACAGTAAGGTAGGGATCCGAAGCCCAGACTTGTGGCATATTCCGTTGGACGCTCCGGTCTTCTGGCTCGGAGTCGCCAGATGCCAAGGCGGCTCTCAATCAGAGCGCGAGAGGCAGCGTACCAACCGGTTGCATCGGCGATCTCGGAGCAGCGCGCCTGCAGCGCTACCGTAGAGCCAGCGCGGGAAGCCACCGGGTAAACCACGGCGTTTTGTGTCAGATGACCCGTCCTCCCGGCCAGATCGCGCCACGCTCTCACTTCGAAGTAAGAGCGGTCGGGAGCGCTCCCAGTCGGAGGCTGGCGATCCGAAAGAACCAACCGAAGATAGTTAGAGGGCTCGAATTCTACCAACCGAAGGCGCGGCCGCTTTTCAGAGCACTCCAGAGCGCTCGTGAACACCTAACCGAATATGCCATTAAATAGTGTGATGAACCAACAAGCCCTGGGAAACAGCCTTCTTTGGAATCGTGGGTTCGGATCCCACCCGGCGGGAATTTTTTCACCACTTTCTTTTCGACTCAAAAAATTCTTAATCTCTTTCTATGACCCACCACAACCTCCCCTTTGCTTTCCGAGGTTTTCTTGACTGCCAAACCTTATTTTCTCTTATATATATATATATAATATATATATATATAATATATATATATATATATATATATATATATATATATATATTATATCAAGGTTGCAGTCGTCATTGCCAGTGCTATTCGGCTTTTTTCGAAATATTTAATAGGGCCGAATGACGTGTGCTTGTCACGTTTCTTTGATACATTGATAAATAAGCGAAAATATAAGTCGAGAAAAAATCGCCAGTTTTTCGGAGAGGCGGGACTCGAACCAACATCTCCGCATAACCGGTGCGGTGCGTTCGCCATTACGCTATCCGCAGCGGCTTCTCTCTCGACTTTAATATTTAATAGGGGCCGAATGCCGAATAGCCGAATAGCACTGGCAATGACGACTGCAACCCCTGATATGTATCTTTACCGAGTCCCTCGTCCCGTATCTTCTGTTCTGCTACATACATTACGAGGCACTGGCTCCAGCAGTTCGGATATGCCAATTGCTAACGCCGACCTCCGACCATGGTCCAGTGGCGGCCGCTGGGAAAGAAGACGTTCTACGTCTCCCGCGGTAGTCGAGGGGCGGCGCTAGTTGACCGGCCTCAGAGCTCTTGTAAATATAAACCCCGCTTTAAAGTCGAGAGAGAAGCCGCTGCGCGGATAGCGTAATGGCGAACGCACCGCACCGGTTATGCGGAGATGTGGGTTCGAGTCCCGCTCCCGGAAAAACGGCGGATTTTTTCTCGACTTATATTTTCGCTTATTTATCAATGTATCAAAGAAACGTGACAAGCACACGTCTTCGGCCCTATTAAATATTTCGAAAAAAGCCGAATAGCACTGGCAATGACGACTGCAACCTTGATATGTATATTTACCGAGTCCCTCGTCCCGTATCTTTCTGTTGTGCTATATATATATATATATTATATATATTATATCATATATATATATATATAGATAACAGCGGAAATAACGGTACCGACGGCCGCATACCAGACCTCAAAATGTCTGTCGCCACTAAAAGGAAACCAAGTAAGATTTTATGCGAAAACTTTTACTTCATCTTGCGTTCCAATAGAAAATTAGGCTAAAGATTGCAGCACTTCCCCTGTAGCCACAAGAGAGCTATGAGGTAAATAAAAACTTTACCGCACCTTCCCCAAAAGGTTGAGGGAAGCGCGAAAGCTTTTTGCATAAAAACTGCTTTGAAAGTGCGTCAAAACGGTCGCTTAACGTGTGTCTAACGGATCGTCAAACCTTTCAAGACACAAAGCGTAAACAAAAAACAAACCCATGCGGCGATTTCTCGCGCATTAAGTAAACGCATCTGTGAACGATGTAAATGTATACCGATACGTGGTTTATGAGATAAAGGCACACCGATACGTGGTTAAATAATTGATTTTGATTGATTGATTGATTGATTGATTGATTGATTGATTGATTGATTGATTGATTGATTGATTGATTGATTGATTGATTGATTGATTGATTGATTGATTGATTGATTGATTGATTGTGGGGTTTAACGCGTCGACGCCTCACAGGCGATGAGGCGCGGCGCAGTTTAGGGCTCCTTTATTAATTTTGACCACCTGTGGATCTTTATCCTGCGCTGAAATCTCGAACACACGGGCGCTCTTGCTTCTCTCCTCCATCAGAAAAGCAGCCGCTGCGGCTGGGAATCGAACCCGGCACACAAAGGCACACTACCGTATAAAGATACACTACTGTACTCTTTCTTCATGATCAATGCGCGTGTTGTCTTATCTCGAACCGTTCCTTTTTCGCGCTTTTGAAGTAACCGCTGTGACACAGTGGAAGCCGGCTTTCACGCATGCGCCTTTTGACAAGCGATCTTAACAAAACTCTTCGGTCTACCAACCACTGTATGGGGAAATGCCTAATGTTTTTTGACAGCAAGCCATTGGTCCGACACAGAAAGCTTTAGCTCTGAAAGCAACAAAACAAAGGATGGTTCCACTGTTAAGATAAAGCCTCAGTTGTGATTGCCCTGCCATGTTGCCGCCAACGCGGATACTGTCGCTACTCTGCGAGGTATAAGAAAAATAGACAATGCATGTACACTTTTAATCAAAAAGGTCGTAAAAAGGTAGTAACGTCCGTATTTACTAACTCCCTACGAACCTCACTACCCCGCGGTTTTGTACCTAGGCTCTGCCACTAACAACTGCATAATTAGGAAATTAACTAAGTGTAGGAAGTTGTGTGGACTAGATTAAGGTTGTGCTTGTGACTAGGTTATGCCATGGCCAGTTAGTAAACGCATGTAGCTCAGAAGAGTGCGATCGCTGGGACTTTACTAGGTGAGGTAGTGGTGCTTACTGCCTGCTTCGGTTAGTAACCCTGACTAGTACTAAATTTACGGCCTGGTTCCTAGTGTATACTGGGAAAAGTAGCTCGTTAGTGTTCCATTAGTGAATGCCCCACCTTTTTTTAGTGCGAATGCACTTCTTAAGCGACCCTGAATCACGCGTCCACCGCCGTCCGTCGTCCGCACCACATACCCACTTAGGGCGATTGGCCAAGAAGAGTTCCTAATTCTTTAGCACATACCCACTTAGGGCGATTGGCCAGAAGATGTCTTTCGCATCACCCGTGCATTCCCACTTCCCCATTGACGACTGCTGCTTCGCCAGGAGCGGAAGTAGGGGCGAGTACTGCGGCGTCTACCTCGTCGGTCCACGTCTACGCGAACCTCGTGTCGCACGCCGTGTCCACCTCGCCGGTCAGGGACGAGTCGCCGTACAGTGCCGTCTACAACCGACGCGTACTCGGGCGACGGAATCGTGGTCGTCACCCTCTACCCTCGCGCCAAACATCTCGCGCGACGACGTCGTCGAATACGTGGACGCGGCGATGGAGAGGTGTGGCCAGGCTGCGTAAAGCCCTCGGGACCCGGTCGTGGTTGTTGGGGACTTTAACGTGGACGTGCGAAGGGCGGCGAGTGGTTGATGGAATACATGCTCGCCAACCACTCCATGACGTGCCTACCGCTAGAGGCTCCCACCACCATCAACGGCAGCTACATCGACCTGGCCTTTGCGAGGAACTTGTCTGATACGCGCGGTCTTGCAACAACTCTTGACCGTACATTTCAGTGACCACAAGGCGGTCATAATGACCGTCAACTACAACGACAACACCAACAAGTGCTGAATAAAGAATACTGTCGTTTCACTTTACTTGCGTGTGTGTGTTGATCTCCTCGAACATACACTTTAATTCACCAAGATTTCTAGAGAACGACTACGTGGTGTGTGAATCCCCACTTGATCACGCGGGGGTGTTAAATGCACTAACGGGCGAATGCCAACACAGTTCACACAACTACCCCCTCATAGCATCACCCGTGCATTCGCACTTCCCCATGCTCCCCTTCGGGGAAATGCGGGTGTTTTTAAGAGTGTATTCTCTTTGAGTATGTGTGTCGCTGCGGCAGCGAGGAGGAAGAAAGCGATGAGGATAATAAGCGGAACTAAGAAGGCCAATACAAGCACGCGGCGTAGTAATTTCGGTAGTGCTTTGCGGTTCATTCACCTCCAGAGCGCGGTATAATGTTGATACAAATGAGGTCGCCCCAAGAATAGGTGTATTTTTAACTAACGTGAGGGCTAACCAGGTTACGGGGAAGGGTATATGTTTCGGAGAGATTATTACTTTTACAGCCCATCCCATTCCCGCTACAGCAGCAACAACATACGCCAGAACTCTGTTTCACAAAAGAACACCTGTTGCACAAAAGCGGATATTGTAAGCCACGGGGCAGAAGGTAGATATAAAGTGCAGGGACATATGAATAACGTTCCCTTGATGACGAGGCTCGAGCGGAACGAACGCGTTATCCGAACAAAAAGATCTAAAAGAAGACAAACAGACAAAAAAAAAGAAAGGGGGAGGGACGAACGCGAAAAAAAAAACGCATTACATGCAAAAAGCGCAGTAACCTCGTTTGGCGCTCTTGAAAGATTTGTAGGCTATAACCTGGGCGTCGCACTACCCGCACTATACTGCGCCAGACAGGCTGCCCGCTCTGATAATGGGGAAAGGAACGTTTTAAAGAATTACGTCTCTATCCTCATCATCCGCTGTTCACGCAGTGCTCCCGTGCAGCCATAACAAAGTGCTTCTTTTTGAGTTTGCCGACTTAGCGTTCATACAAATTATTTGTGTGCCGGGCTCTCCGGTCTCGTGCGTACAATTATTTTTTATTTATCAACGTTCGCCTACTTCTTCCCCACACAAACATTTTGGGAGGTCGATATGCGTCATCTTGGAGTACCAGGGCTGCAAGATTTCCCCCTTGCCTCATTTTGTATACATGGTCTACAAATACCGGAATGTACAACCAAACTACACATTCAATATGAGCTTGCACGCCGAAAGAGACCAGCTAAAATAGCCGATTTTGCAACTGAAACTGAGAAAAGGGTGGCCACTATGGCGGGGGATAAGTCACGTTTAGGCCAGATAGCTAGGAGCGATAGGACAAAGGCCCACTCGGGTGAGAGCTTACGAACGATCGGTGCTCAACCGGTCGGCCACCGGTCTGACCGGCGGACCGAGGAGGCAGGAATGTCGCTTCCACTTTATGGTTGTTTTCATGATCCTCCGATAGGTGTAGCGACGTCTGCTACGAATATATTTTGAACGCTTCTAATTGATTGACCAGGCATTTCACAGGACTACCAGCCATGTCCCCATTTCTTCAGCAGTACCTCTGCACGTTAGAAATAATTTTGGCTGAGGTGAATTTTCACTGCAGTTGGCCTTTAAGTTTATTGTTTTAGATGCCAACCCACCCTCCCCTTCGACATTTTCAATGCTATCATGACGAAGGTCGTCGTAACTAGAAATGAGCCATCCGTAGCTTCACCATTCCTAGCACTGGACGATTGGCTACAAGCATTCCACCGCGACGGCAGACGCTCGCACTAGGCACCATAACGTCATCGGTCGGTACTGCTTTTAAGTGATCACCAGCGCAGTATTTAGTAGAGGACACCTATATTGTGCCGGAATTTACGTTATCGTAGCCGTTGACTTCTAATACATCAATCGGTCCTATTTTCCTCTAAACATGCTATGAAGGGGGCCCTCCGGAGCGATAGCAGGGTATAGACATAAAGCTACATGCGAATCTAACTTTGAATAAGAGAGAAACTACGTTAACCCGGGTCGCATAATAAAGGGTATTTTAATTGTTTAATTACTGTACACTTCAGGCCCAGCGAAAGGCGAATGCAGGAGGGCCAGAAGAACAAATATGCCGCATGGGCTATAAACTCGAGCATAAGAAACCCCAATTGAAACACTAATTGAACCAAAGACACAAACACTTACCTCGGAGTAACATGGCAAAAGGAAATTTTGTTGACTGAGTCGATAGAGATCTGATCAAAGGCGCTGGTAACTGGTTCTTGTTTGTCGTTGTGCACAGAAAAAAGGTCGATTCAAAGAAGTTGGTTCTAGCAACAAATAAAATGACTCGGCATGACGGTGCCGTGTTGACTGTCTGCTTGTAAATGTAGGTATTTCTCCAGCATAACCACCAGTTTGTTAAGGAAGTCCTGATAATAATATATAGGCATTCCGTCTTGTTTCTAAGAGTCGAGTGTTGTACTGTTTCTTTAGAATGGTCGCGAGTCACTCGAGTGATATTCAAACAAGTAAACTGAATTTATTGAACCTGAACATTATCAAGCGCCCGACCGTTCGTTTGGGTGTAGGGATCCAAAACAATACATGGAAATGGTAAATTTGGTCTCAACGTATATATGTATAAGCTAGCAACCTTACATTTGCTGATGCTTCAACAGACAGAGTGTACAAAAATGGATTGCGAATGTTTGAAATGTATTTGTTTCAACTTCAGGGATTTGTTTTTGTAGCTCCGAGGCACTCGCAATAGATAATTTGGTTAGGGGCTGCCCTAGAATGCTCTGAAGCGATTTATCAAAACACCTTTTCTTCACTTATTTTCGGCTATACCAACTATAAAATTTCCCCGCATTTCCCCGAGGGGAAGAATGTGAAAGTGCGAATGCAGGAGTTGAATTTGCGCGGTTCGGTAATGTTCGCGAAAGAGAGATCACACACACACACACAACTACAAAGAAAGAAAGATGCATTTATTCACAGACACCTATTTGTGTTGTCGTTGTACTTGATTGCTAGAGCGGATCTCAGCTTTGAAATTTCGTGTCAGTACTCCTTTAAGCGGGTGGCATTAGCCCTTCTCACGCCCGATTCCTGGCCAATCCCCCACGTGGGTATGTGCCATGTCAGCGGCCAGTCAGCGCGCGCCCATCTCCCCCCTTTGCCAAGGAAGACGAGGAGATTCCTGGCCAATCCCCCACGTGGGTATGTGCCATGTCAGCGGCCAGGCAGCGCGCGCCCATCTCCCCCCGTTGCCAAGGAAGACGAGGAGCGCGCGCACCCGCAGCTGTTGCTATGTGGACGGACGGCGGTCACCGGAATTCAGGGTCGCTTATAAAGTGCATTCGCACTTAATAACGCTGGATGAATTAGACTCTGGGCATATGCTTGGGCATATGCAAGGCGCTATAGCGGCCTATATATTGGGGCAGCCTGGTTCTAGAAACCGGCCGCAGCCCCAGTAACGACACCGCGTTAAGCAAAAAACATGCTTTAAAACTAAGTCCACCTCCACTGGGTGGGATCCCGTCCGTGTTCAACCGTGGACTAATTGCCGGTGTCGCACCGTGAGTCACGGTTTGGTTAATGCTGCACGTGCCCGTCCGTCACGTCTTATTAAAAACGGTAGTCTTTCTTGGGCAATTTAACCTCGAAATTTTTTGTCTGTCTGTATATCTCTCCCTCGATTCAGCCATCTTTACAAAAGATAAAATAATTTTGAAACAAGAGGTTTATATAGATAAAACCGTTCCACACCCGTCTAGATCTGGTAACACATTTCCTACTTGTCAGCATTGTAGACCAAAAACAAAAAATTAGGCAGTATTGACGCAAAACGACAACACAGAATTGTTAAAAAGGCAGTGTTATTTTCATCGAGAATAGATGTGCGCTTGACATTTGCGATTACAAATGAAGATTGTACGCGTCGAAAACGACATTTTTACACAAAAATACAAAAACAGCTCGCGCCTCGTGATGGAATTCCACGTCGAACAGTAACAAAACGTTCCAATAGATGAAGAGAAAGCAGTAAAAGGCGCGAAAATTCAGTTGACTTGTGCGAACAACCTTCCACCGTGTTTATCATAGGAGGCGCGAGAGGGCATACGCGCTCCCACCTCAAAAAAAGTCTGACATCAAGAGCAACGCTCGTTCACACGTAGAGGCAAAAGCGTGCTCTTCAGGTCTTTTTTACATCATATTGTATGCTACTTGAATGGCACTCTATATCTTTCCAATAAGAGAATTCCGAGCACTTCAATAACTGCCATTGTCACTGCACTGTTGTTTGCACGCAGTCTGTTATGCCCATAATTGCCGTTATGAGCTTGCGAGCCCCATCGTTATTTACCCGACATAAAAAAAAATCAACTCTGTGTGTCCAAAAATTGCAACCGTTTGACAAGTCCAACCAGCAATATATCTGGTGTTTTCCTATAAAACAACACCTGCCTCCGGCCGAGAAACGTGCCACCCTGCGTGAAAGACACAAGCGAATCATTGCGAAAGAAATGGAGCAAGGGAAACATCTGTTGTCCACGTACAACGCAGAGCTTGGCCGTTTTATTTATCAATTCCCGAAAGAGCTTTATGCGTGTAACTATGCCGTTCCTTTAAGCTGGTTATGCAGAAAAAATCTCCCGCTGATTATTATTTCAGCAGCACACCGATAGATTTTTCTTTCTTGCAAGGTGAGAAGTAGGCTTCGGTGCGGTACTGCCCGATGCTCGTTGTTCTTCGTACCAGATTTAGGTACCATATATTTCCATAATAAACTCTTGATCCTTCTTTTTCTGGGCACGCAAAATTTAGGCCAGATATTGTTTAGCAGTAACAGCTCATTTTCTGCGGCGCTCGATAACTTATTCCCTTATTGTTGTTTTGCATACAATCGAAGGAAAGGTAGCGCAGACACCCGGCCGTTAAACTGCTGACATATGCCAGAAAAAGACAGACAGACAGACAGCAGACAGACAGACAGACAGACAGACAGACAGACAGACAGACAGACAGACAGACAGACAGACAGACGCCAGTTAAAAAGAAACTGGAGTTGAGCTCGACTTATAGCTCGACAGCCTCGAGGAAAAAAAGATAAAGCGGAAACTTTTAACGAGAATTCTCGTTGTTATTTATTGTGCGAAAAGGAAGTGAAACCAATTTCAGTGAAGTCCGAAGAAGGAAAAAAGGAAGAATTAGCTTGTACCACGAACACTTTCCGGAAGTTATTGCCATCGTCTCTTTCGTGCAAAAGTTTATTGACGCATACAACCTATAAATTGAGGACGACTCAGCGAGCAATGGAACGGAAGATGTTAGATGTAACATTAATGCACAAGGAGAGAGCGTACTGCGTCAAGGAACAAACGCATGTTAAGGACATATTAGTCGAATTTAAGAGGAAATGGGCCTGGGCTGGGCATTTAATGCGAAGGCAAGATAACTGTTGGTCATTCAGGTTAACAAAGTGCATCCATAGAGAAGGAAAGCCTGGCGTGGGGGGGGGGGCGTTGGCAGAAAGTTAGATGGGCAGATGAGACCAAGCAATTTCGGGAATAAATTGGCCGTGGTTAGCACAGGACCACCATAATTGGAGATCCAAGGGAGAGAATTTGCCCTGCAGTGGCCGTAGATAGGCTGATGATGACACCCTTTAAAACTGCACCAGGCTCAACACTATTGGGTATTGTTTATTGCGTAACAGTATTGGGTATTGTTTTTAGCGACCCGATCATGCAAGTACATTTTGTTCTGTGGTTCATTGAAGGTTTTTTTATGTACATATAACGGCAGGAACGGGTACATACGGAGACGGAGTTATAGCAGAAATAAACATAACCAAGAACGAAAGGGCCAAGTTCTTTTCGTTTTGCACCGATTTTGACAAAATACGTTGTTTGGTTTGTAACGTTTGAACAATAGGATATCCTCACGTGTACGTTTCCGGGCTTCGCCTCTTCTCGAGGAGCGGTAGACAGCCCAGCTTGGGCAACTGAGGTTGATGTGAACCGTTTTCTTTTTTTTACTCCTGCACGTTGGCTAAATGTCTACCGCCTGCCATTAGTAGTCATGGATGGATGGAGGGAAGGAGGTATGGAAGTATGGTGGACGGAGGTATGGACGGATGGAGGACGGTAGCATCAAATCAGAGAGCAAATTCGCATTTTGCGACTGAACGTCACCCGAGGAGAAAAAAAGTTCGCAAATTCAGAGAACTGTCTACTAATGTGTAGCATTCGTATGCCTCTTCTCTAGAGTGTGAGTTCTTTACAGCCACATTTCTTTGGTTTTTCTAAGTTCTTGTCGACCAGATATGTCCATTTATGCTATTATAACGATTACAGTTGGAACTTCTGGCAAAAAAGCATTTTTGTGGGTATGAATGGCGGTACACGGTTCGCAACTTTTCAGTAGTTTTCTATTTTTCTCATTTTTTGGTGTTTCTCAAGTCCTTTTGATCGATTACCTTCATTTAAGATATTATAACAATCACAGGGGAACTTTCCACCATACCTGCACTTATGTGGAAATTCGGGCGTTCCAAAGGTCGCCACTTTTCGCTATTTCTTTCTATTTTTTATTGCTTTGCTTTTAAGAACTATGTTCCGCCAATTACCTCTATGTAGGCTATTATAAATATTACAGGTGAAACTTCCGCCAAATTGGCATTTTTGTGCAAATGCACGGCGTTACACCTTTCGCCACTTTTCGTTTATGCCTATTTTTCTTAGTTTTGGTTTTTTCAAAATTCTGTTCAACCATTTATCTCTATTTCCGCTAATAGAACGATTACCGGTAAAACGTTTGCTACATATGCGTTTTTGTGGAAGTGCAGGGTGTTACACGCTTCTGGCTGTGGGGAAGAGCCTCGACATTTGCGAACGGTGAAACGCATTATGAGCGAACTGTCAGCTGTGCGTACTGATGGTAACTCTATGTAGGTCAGTTCCTATGCCGTCAGCTTGTCCTACCTTTATGACAGGGAAGACTGTCCTGGCCAAGTTTTTCTGCAACTAACTCTGCCCCTCTCTGTCTGTAGCATTTTCTGTTTGATGATTTGTATTATAGGGCCCCTAACTCCCCTACACAAACATTCTTAATGGCGATATAACCTTACCTGCTCCCGACACCGTAATAAATCATGAGAATATTGCACCACACTCAAATAATGGTGGCACAGGAACGATCTAAACAAACCAATGCCGCGACCGGCAGTGGAGCGAACAAATGGTTAGTGCGTCGTTAACCGAACCTGGGTACTGATTTTGCCTTCACCAGGAACAAAAAACTAACAAAAACATGGCAAGGTAAGCAATCACGCACTCGAGATAGCTAGTACTTATTTCCTGTGCCGTTGAGAAAATTGTTTTTATCATCGCGGAATGTAAATACAAGAAGTTCTGTCTCTTCGTAAACGGTTTAGTTGGACGGCCATATGGTAATGTTCAGGCGCCTCGTTTCACAGTTTCCTGAACGAATCACGGGTTGTTTAATGGGGTTTGAGAATTCGAGGACGGAACTGCGTAATCCGCGTGCAAATCGCACTGTACTTGTAACGACAAGTGTTGTTTCGTAAAACAAATCAGCAACAAAAAAGGTGTTGGCAGAGAGAATAAAAGGCCTACGCAGTTGAAACCTTTTCAGCGAACGGTTCCGCTCATTCAATATAACCCAATTGCAGTTGGCGCACCCGTCGCTTTAGCTCCCGCAAGTGTGAAGGCTGCCGACCTAGTACCCTTTATTTTTCCTCCATGACGTCTTCTGAAATAAATTGCTCTCATTTTAAAGCGAAATTGTTTACCACTACTAACTTCCCGAATGGTTCAGTTGTGTTCGGTGCGCAGCGAAAAAAACGCTTTCCGGAAAAGCCATTGTGTAGCTCTCGATCTAATGCAGGCCTACCGTGGAAACGTGGAAGAATCGACGATTGGGCGACTTGGTAATGGTTCTTTAACATCTTGAAGCAGCGGAAACTTGGAACGACCACAAGAAGAAGCGAAAAGCGCTGTGGTTGGTCTGCTTCCTTCATGTTGTGTCCGTGTAGCGTTTACACTATTTCAAGATGTTCTTAGGGAAAACCCTGCCGAAATACACCACTGGCGCGTTTATATGATTGCATTTACTTTCGTTTGCTCAGTTTCCCATGTAGCTAAAACAATTCGGTCTCCCCGTTTGCTGTGAATACATACCCTTCTACGAGAATGTCGTAGTTAGAGGAAACGGCTGTAACTCGGGTTGTATCGGAACTGTCCCGAAACAAAGAATATGGTGTTGGTCTGCTTAAAATGACTGCGTAACCCTGGAAAGTTTCATCTAAGAACGCATCATGCACAACCATCATTTGGAGTGTAATTACAAATAACAAGAATCCGCTGCACCAAAGGCCTTGAGCAAGCATCGCAAATCCAAGGCCCATGTTTACCTGCAAGCATAAAAGTAATAATATTTTCGGTTTTTTAAGACAGTGAACTAAGAAGTATACGAAATCGGAGTTAACAAACAATCGTTCCTTCTTTCTTCGACTCTGTTAGACTGCGCCACTATGAACCATGTGGTGTATTGTGGACTCGTTGTTCGCTGTCCAACCATGTTTACAAGTTTCGGTTAGGCTACCTAAACACTGCCATTTTCACCGGCATCTGTCTGCCTTCTTATTCAACCGCCCGGCCCAAGAACGCGTGAATAAATAGTTGAACACGAAGCCCACTCGAAGTTACACAAACTGCTCCTTTAGCTCATATGTGTCCATTATATTCAGCGCAAGTGAAACCTCACAGATATTTGCGGCTAAATATATGTACGAAACGGACAGTACCAGTGTTCTGTAATTAGAAATGCATGGTGGATTCATTTTTACGGTAGTAAGTAAAAGCCAAAAATATAACCACACAAGTCGGAAAGAGCCGCTCCAAGCACAAACGTGACCCCCCAAAAATTCCGCAGCCCTCGTGACGAGACGTTATCGCAGTCCTGATCTAGCGAGTTCATGCAGCTAGCGACTAAACTACACCACCTTGAATTTAATGTACCAACTGGGTTCCAATTTCAGTTTTCCATATTCTTTTTTTTTTTGTCGCGATCATCAGCGATATGCTATCGCTGTTCACGGAACGCTTTCCTTTTGGTAATACATTGCGTCGACATTTTTTTCTGGAACATTTTGACGCCTAACGATCGGCCCCTTCGTATAGATAGACTGTGGCTTGCAAAAATGGCTAGAAAAATATTGTTCAGCAGAAAGTGGAGGCAGTGTAAGATCAGAATTAGCAGTAGCCCGCTCAATAGCACTTGCTTCTTTGACTACGACGTGAGTAACTACCATGTGGGTCCCTCTTTTCGGCATGCCACCTCGATACAGTCTTTGTACTGACATTGTTCTTCTTGTCTTTAAATGGTTTGTTACCATTAATGGACTCTGCAGCAATACCAGTAAACTCTTGCACTATTTTTCTCGTGTCTGGAAGCACTGTGAAGTCTGTAGTCATCACCAGCACAGGGCGGCACTTCGGGATTTGCTCGTCGTAGCAGAACTACCCGCCTTCTGTTTCTGCTTTGCTTTTATGGATTTTTTAAAGAGGCAATCGCATGCGTTCATGGCTGCAGCTGAAGGAAAGCCTGCCAATAGCCACTACACCACTGTAATGACGTTATTCAAGCTGTTGAATAACGGCAACACCGGGAAAGAGAGAAAATTACCCCACCTTCCCGCGAAGGGAACCCTGTGGAGATGCGACGCATCTTGCTCGCTTCAACCGTTTGCGTTCGGTATCACGGTTACGAAGTTCGGAATCGGCTGCTCGCTTCAATCGTTTGTCTTCGGCATCACGTTCACGCCGCTTCGCAGCCTTGTTTTGAGTGGTGCTAGCATTCCTGTTATCACAGTGATCGGTGCTTGTTACGGTTGCGCGGGCGATAGCAGAACTGTTCGGCTCCATTCAACGCATCGATGGAAATCGGAACGCCGGTGCTAGAACGACCGCGGCTATGACGCAACGTGGCGCGGCTATGACGTAAAACAATCCAACGCAATCCACTTTAATCCAATCCAATCCAAATTCAATCCAATCCCATCCAAGCCAAGCCAAGCCAAGCCAAGCCAACCCAATCGAATCCAATCCAATGCCCCTCGCGAGAGAGTGTTCGCTATCGGAGAGGATGAGGGGGTGAGCGGCGGAGAGCGCAGCTCGCGTGGCGAGGAGAATGGAGGAGGGGTGTGGACGGACAACAACGCCCTATGGAGGGACAAGGCGATGTGAATAAGATGCAGTCGCATCTAAAAGTCTTTTGGGCAAGTTGATAAGTTACCTGATGGGCACAGAGAGTATTTTTTCTTGAGGTACTTGACGACCCCTTAATCTATGCACTGGAAGTGTTTGTTGACTACGTTCTGCAAGCACTTAGGATACCGAAAACAAACGGAATAAAGTGTTCTAGGGTCCCTTCAAGTACGCTTCACAACACCTTTTTATTTTTATAGGAGTCCCGGCGTCCAGCGGATTGTGGACGGGACAACCCCGCTGCAACCCGCCACTACTCGGCAGACGCTGCTTTCTCTGTGGGAGTTCGCGCGCTCCTCAGGCGTCGACCGCCGAATGTAACCTTTAAACATCTACCCCCCCCCCCTTCACCCTTCCTTTCTTCCCCATGCCGACCGACGTGTCCCCCTTCTGTAATAAAGTTTTGTCATGTCATGTCATTTTTTATAGGAGAGCCTGGCTTTCATGCTTCCTTTTTTTATGATTTGCACCATGGTGAAATTATTGATAGTTTGTTTACTTTGTATAGCTGGGAGACCGTCTATGGCACCGCCCTCGAGCCGAGCTTGCGTTCGTAACGCGCGTCAAAACTTTTGCTATGACCCCGGTACCTGTATCAATGCCTCCATCTCGTCGCTTTGTCTGCGATAACTATTTCTACGATGTACCGCCTTTCTACTCCTCTCACTTTTGTTCCAAGTTGTCTCTGTTAACTGCGCTACGTTGGGAAGGGGGATGGTTAAGGAGAGAATTGGCGTTTTCTATAGACTTCCACGACCCTCTTTTGCTCTGCCCCCCCCCCCCCCCCCACGCACGCATGCATGCACGCTCGCACACGCACACGCGCACACGCGCACACACCCACACAAGCGTGCGCACACGCACACGCACACACACGCGCGCACGAACGCACGAACGAAAAAACGAAAGAACGCGCGCACGCGCACGTGCACACAGACCATTTCGGCGCGGAGCGACGCATGTGTTTCATTATCTTGATTTTCTTCTGCAATTCCTCCTCGAGATATAACGACGTAGCATCAGTGAAGGTTTCATGTGACCTGCTTTATCTGCCCTTCCCTTCTCCTTCCCTCGACACTTTTCTTCCCCAGATTCGCCTACTGTTACCAATCGACCGTCTTATTTTGGTCGCTCCCGCCCTCTACCATTTCATGGGTTCGATGAACCTAAGCGAAATATGCGTTCTCGTTTGGTCTTTTGGCGGAAAAACGCGAGGGAAGCCCTGCACACGTTGTACTTTGCTCCCCTGTGTGCTCAACTTCCCTTCTGTTTTATTTTTTCCCCTCTTCTTTCCGCCCTAATTGTTCTGCCCCAGTTAGTTTTTTTTTGCTCTTATCCCTATTTGATTTTTCTTGCGGCGGTAAATGCAATAAAAATGCTGGTTCCCGCTACAGCTGAATGAGGGATAGGCGCACATATCACGGCTAGGATGTTTCCCCTTTATAAGACCGAATGCACCGCGGCTAGCGGAGCCGCTGATCTTGCAGCACTAATTTCGTTGCCTCCTGTACGCGCACCGTCGGACGGGAGCTGTTTGTTTAACCTTGCTTCTAAAGACGATAGTCTTTCTTGGGCTACTTGAACGTGAAAATTTGGTCTATGTGTGAGTCTGTCTGTCTGTCTGCCTGTGCGCCCTTCGATTCAGCTACCCGGCCAAAGTGAAACAGATGCTGCACAACATGGTTATATACTCACAGCCAAACATAACGGCTACGTGCAGTGGAAATGTTCATACTTGTCAACACGGTTGAGCCAAAACACAATATTACGCCTATTTGGGGCAAGACATCAACACATGTGATATTCGCAGTGTTTTAATTTTTATTAAAAATGCGTGGATGGTTGATTTAATGAAAGATACGCCCAGAAAAATACAAAAGTGGTGGCACGCGGTTTACCAGCGGATCGAGAAATAAACTTACACCATCTTCCCGTTGGGAACCCTGATGAGGATGCGAAGCATCATGGGGGTTACGTGTGGTTCCATTGTGCTGCCGTTATGTTGAGTGATCTGGTGTTTACTAGCGCCGGAGGGAATTCCGCGTCCGTGTTCACACCGGTGCAAAGGCACGCAAGTACTGTTGTGTGGCGGTGAGTAGGCGGTTTTTCTCGAGGCGCCAAAATTCGTATATCATGTTCTTGTCGATGTTGTCATCTCTGTGGTAGAATCGGTAGTCTCCGTCAGCGTTGGTGAGGTGAAGGTTGTTGACGTTGGTGCACCGGCTGAGAGAAACATACACGCCCTCCTCTTCGCAGCTTTGTCTTCTTCTCCTTCTTCTTCAGCGGTTCCCCTACGGGAAGATGACGACGGTGGTTGAACGCGAAGCTATGTCGTGATGGATTAGCAACGTACACACCCTCTTCTTCGCACCTTTGTCTTCTCCTTCTTCTTCTTCAGCGGTTCTCCTACGGGAAGATGACGATGGTGGTTGAACGCGAAGCTATATCGTGATAGATTTTTTGGTTGGCCAATCTCTAGGGGCATCCTGCCACAATCATCATCAGAGGCACTGCTGACGGGGCAAGGACAAGTGACATCCCCGAGAGCAAGAGATGCTCCGCATCTAAAATCAAAAGGCAATAGTACTGAAAGGTTCCACTAGATAGTTTTCACGTTACGCTCAGAACTCAGGCGGAGTAAGTAGGGTGCCTCGATTCAAGCCGGTCTCCACCATACGGCGGCGCTGGCATCGAGTAATTTGGCGTGGAGCAGTGGAACGTCGTAAATTTTAAACTGACTTGAGCAAACCGCTAGCGCATTTATCTTGGGAAGAGCGAGACGGGAAAGGAAAACATGAGAGGTGAGGGGGAAAGAGAAGGGGGAAATTCACTTGGCTAAGGCGGCAGACGACTATCGCCTTTCGTCTGTATTTGCAACAGAGTGAGCAGATGCGAGGTCAATTTTTTTAGACGAAAGTCTTAGATCTTATTATCTGGTGGAAGGCATCGGGTATACACATTTTTCTTAGGAACACCGGATGGTCCAAAAAATTGAGCGTTCAGCGTGAGCCCGTGAACTCGTTTCCTGAGAGACCGTCACGTGGGAGGAGGGTCGGCCGATGGCTTTGACAGGTGGTGACGCCTGGCGCGCCTGGAAAGCTAAACATCTGTGCCAAAGGAGGGTAGACCACTGTCGCACGTTCAGCACGCGCTGCGGTAAAAGGTAATAATATTCCCGGAAGAGAACAGGTAGCTCGTGGCGATGGCATAGAGGAGGCTATGGCCAGGGCGTTAAGCAAGCTTCGACGCGTGATGTCCCACGCGTTGGTGAAGTGGGGACACGAGCGCCCACAAACTCCCACAGAAAATTCAACGACAGGTCAACAGGAGGCTCATGGCGATGGCCAGCGTTCGGAACAAAGTTCGCAGAATGCTATCCAGGGTTATGATGAACCTGTGACGGATGCGGCCGCACTGTTGAACAGAAAGTTCAACAGGAGGTCAAGAGGAAAATTTCCGCGAAGGCGATCGAGCGGAACGAGCTTGGGAAGACGCTGTCCTGGGACCTGGTAAAAGTGGCGGCCGCGGCTGTGACACTCAACAGAACGTTCCACAGCAGAGCAACACAAGGCTCCTGGGGATGGCGAGTGAGCGGAATGAACTTTGCAGGAGGCTGTCTAAAGATCTGGTTGACTGGTAACAGTCGCAGTCGCAAAGGGTAACAGAAAGTTCAAGAACAGGTCAACGAAATCTTCAAAGTGGCCTTTCGCCTGCCAATAGTTAGTTTTAAGCATCCCGTAGTTTCACCTGTTTTCGTGTTTCTACTGACGAAAGCATGTGGATTCCAGTAGCAACAAAATTCACTTGATTTTGCGCGACAATCTTGGTATTGTGCAGCACGTAGAGGAGCTATAGCACCAACATCAGGTTGCCGAGGTAACAAGTATAAACCTCAAAAGAAAAAAAGACCACACAATCCAAAAATAGGAAAATGTACTTGCAGTCAGTAACCGACAGGGCACGGGAGCTTAGTATAATACCTCCGAACAAATTAGCGGTTTTACTTTAAGGGAATGAAGAAAGAACAGGCACACTTCTTCTCCAAGAAGGCCCAGCAGAATTTCTTCCTATCCGTGTCGGTAATATTTTTAGTTTTTCATTATTGGCGTACGTATACCAACTGGCTCACTCCGTTATTACTAAAATTAATGGTGGTGCCTGGATCTTTCTCCGCACGGACAAAAATATTCGGCATTCAATTTAAACATGAGGCAATGTGCCTAAGATGGTCCGCTTAATCACAAGTAGTATTTTGTGAATAAAAATAAATACGCGTGAATTATATTCTTTCGATACCACTGGGTATACCCACTTCAGTCGTGGAAATTCAAGCAGTAGAGTAAGATCCTTCTACAGCGTTGAATTCACATATGTTTACTAGTTATAGTAACTGACTGTGTACGTGTGCTTTGCGGATTCCCTCGAGCGGAAGGGCTGCACAGGCGTATCCCTCTCGTGTCTCATTTTCCTTCCGGGTTTATGTCATGAATGAGTGATTTCGTTCCGCCTACGTGTTTGTAGCTCAGATGGCGGCCATGCCACGTTCGCGAACCTTTCCCATTGTGTAGCAATTTTTTATTCCAGAGGGAAACAGTCAGAGAAGCAATAACCCTACCAGCGTAGGCGACGCATGTCCAGCGATGGCATACGTATGCATAAGAAAATGTTTGTCAACTGTTGTCCATTAGTATACGTGCATATGTATGCATTCTGTCGCGTGCCTGCGTGCTGGCTTCTGACGCTGCACTCAGGTAATTGAGTGTTTTAGCATGCACACATAGTCTTACGGTGAACAGATACAGTTCGGAATATTTTATCATTAATTTCGTAAATGCAGCATGCTGGCCCTTTGCGGAATAGGGCCGTCCTTTTTGGATTACTGGTTTGAATGCGACAGACCAACGTCGTGCAACCGACAAAATAAATATTTATTTAAGAAAAAAGCTGTTTACGTCTAAGTTTTTTTTATATTGTGAACGAGGAAAAATCCGCACAGAGCCGAAATTTTTCGTCTCCAGGGACGCTATTCCAGAAAGCCCGAGATAGCTCGCTCCCGAGTTGCCAGCTGCTCGACTTAACAGAGTAGTGATAGTACAGCGTCCGATAAACCTGAACCGACACCGGAGCAATAGCGCGGAGCACGCTTGGCATTATCAGTGCGCCCAGGTGAGGCCGGTCACGTTGAAAAAGCACAGCTTGTGTGAACATCCGCGTGCAGTGCCATCTAGAATCGAGTTACAAGTTAGTGAGTGAGTGAGTGAGTGAGTGAGTGAGTGAGTGAGTGAGTGAGTGAGTGAGTGAGTGAGTGAGTGAGCGAACGAGTAAGTGAGTGGGCCAGTGAGTAAGCCTGCGATCGATCCAGTGTGTGAGTGAAGTGAGTGAGTGAGTGAGTGAGTGAGTGAGTGAGTGAGTGAGTGAGTGGAGTGAGTGAGTGAGTTAGCGAGCGAACGAGAGAGTGAGTGAGTCAGTCAGTGAGGAAGTGAGTGAGTGAGTGAGCGAGCGCGCAAGTGATTGAGTGAGTGAGCGAGTGAACGAGTGAGCCAGTGAGTGAGTGAGCGAGCGCGCAAGTGATTCAGTGAGTGAGCGAGTGAACGTGTGAGCCAGTGAGTGAGTAAGTCAGTCAGTGAGCGAGCAAGTGACTGACTGGGTTAGCGAGCGAACTGAGTGAGTGAGTGAGTGAGTGAGTGAGTGAGTGGTGAGTGAGAGTGAGTGAGTGAAGTGAGTGAGTGAGTGAGTGGTGAGTGAGTGAGTGAGTTAGCGAGCGAACGAGTAAGTGAGTGAGCCAGGGAGCGAGCGATTGACTGAGTGAGTGAGTGAGTAAATGAGTGGGTGAGTGAGTGTGTGAGCGAGTGCGTGATTCAGGGAGTGAGTGAGAGAGCGGGTGAGTGAGCGAGAGAGTGAGTGAGTGAGTGAATGAATGAGTCAGTGAGTCAGTGGGTGAGTGAGTGAGCAAGTCTACATCTCAGCATAACTCTGTGAAACAGTTGGTGAGGACGTTTATTTTTGTGAAACTAGATGCTGCCTCCTCGTGTGGTGCTCGTGGTACGGGGCCTTATAGTCGGCGGCCACTGCCCCGGCAGGCACTGTCGAAGATGGCTCGTAATGTTTATCGTTCAGCCGCTTTTCTCACAAGCGGGGGGAGTCGAGCATAGAAGCGAGGTTGGAAATTTCTTGGAATATCCGGACCAATAAAATATTCGTGAAACTACACTGAGAGAGGCACAGCTTAAAATGTGACGTAGAGAAGCAAGGCCTTGACACTGCTGGCGATGGCCCGCGACATTAGTAAAAAACTGTTTCCGACAACAATAGTAAAGCATTTTCATACAATTCCGGCGGGTATCTGCGAATGCTTTATTTGAATAGGTTTCATCTTGTCAAGAGTGTCTACGGCGTAGAATATGATGACCATGGTTAAAAAAATACGAAATGGAAACGCCTTATCTAAGTTCCGCCTCATAGAGCGGGAAGCTCACGTTGTTAATTGATTAATTGCGGTGTTAAACGCATCGACGCAACGCAGGTGATGAGGCGCGCCGAAGTGGAGGGCTCCGGATTAGTTTTGACCACCTGGGGATCATTAAGCTGCGCCGAAATCTCGTACACACGGGCGTTTTTGCTTTTTGCCTCCACCAGAAAAGTGGCCGCCGTGGCCGGGAATCGAACCCGCGTCCTAGTGCGCAGCAGCACAACGCCTTAGCCACTGAGCCACCGCGGCTGGTGGTGCTCACGTTGTCCTCAAAGGCCATGTTGGACTTCACTGTACCATCTTCAGCGATGAGATATAAATATCGTTTTCTAACGACGCACTTATTTATCCCTTCATTCTTATCAAACAGCCCGAAATTGGGAAACAGCAGTAGCGATCCATCTGTGATTCCGTATGAGTCCGTGCGTGCATAGATTACATGTCCAACAGTGTGCCACGCTTCGCCACCTACCGGGCTTACGGACACCTACATTGGCATTTCTAGGTAGACGCGAGAGGCAAACGAGCTCTGAAGCAGCTACACGGATACCGGGACAACCTGCTGTGCATAGGGACGCTCATCAGTTGCGCTACGGTAGGCACGTGGGCCGCCAAAGCTCCAGTCTAATGGCGGACCTCTGCATACGTGTGTCTGTACCGGTTTGACCAGGACCGAGGTCGTCGGGGGGGACACATTGATTTCCGGCCGAACTGGGGAACGTGCGGCTTTACAAAGACCAGATGGCTGCTGCCGCAGTTGGCACGACCATCGCACCCCGCGATGCGTATCGCACATACGTTTCCTGATCAGTGCAGCTAGCCGTCACCGGAGCTAGCTTATGGGGGTTATATCACAGCATAGACACCTAAATCATACAAAACCGCCCGAACTGAAATAAACAACAGCCAAAACGGACCTGCAATGGTGAAAAACCACCTTGTAGAAAAATATTCAACAGAAATAGCCGGAACCGACCTAAACGGGGAGAACCCGCGAAAACGTACAAGAAGCAGTAGCTAAAACTGACCAAAAGGCAAGGAAAATACCCGAAATCCTATTTGTAATGGATAAAGATGTCCTAAATATTTATATGCGTGCTAACACATGCTAATATTCAAATGTGACAAACCCTTGAAAATTGAAAAAAAGCAGTAACAGTATTTAAACCCGGGTCAGGATGTTTGCTTCGCAGGAGCGGAACTTCTACACTACGAGACCAACCGGTTGTGGGGGATTGAATTGAGGGCCACATGCACCTGGACATAGCTTCAAACATGCCCCTAGAAGCCGCCCTGCGGCGCTTGGCTGCGCTTACTAGGAAACGCCTATACGCCCCGGGAGCCCTTGGCAACGCTGTATACGATAGCTTGGGGTGAACTGGGAGATGATGCGCCGCTCCGTGTAGGCTGCTCTGAATAAGAAGGCGTCATGTCCTGCATTTTTTGAAACTACAGCTTCCGTTGTAGAGAAACTAAGAAGTACATGTCTTCCGCCAGCACTTGAATTACGAAATTCATCGCCTATTTTATTCAAAGGATGGTAACTGGGATGAGGGCCTGTATTGCAGCACATGATTCCGTGGCACGCCTTGCGGGGGAACCAGCCTCCGCGGTTACTGTACTCAGCAAAGCGAACGCATATCCTTTTGTAGGAGAATTTATAGCAGTACTTTTTGCGTTGTCATTGTTTCTGCGAATAGAAACCGTTTATAAACGTCTTCTGTGGCAGAACGTCTTAGCTTGCACCAGAGGGTGGTAGATGCAAAAGCATTGGTTACCTATGTCAGTGGGAAATCCGTCATCTATGGCAGAAAAAACGGCCGACTGCTTCCAGGATAAAATATTGCTCAATGGTTGCTCGTAATGGGGTGACATTTATCAGGAGAACTTCTATAGTCAAAGCAGGTGACTGCATTGAAAGGGCAATTCCGCATATTTTGTACTGGCTCGGATTCGTACTAGGGTCCTCCAGAACGCGGGACAAAGACAGAACCGCTTTACCACCATAGATTGTTTTCTGTATTGCCTGCGAATGAATACAGACATTCGGCGTGTAAGTTCACCATATACACTTCAGCCTTTCTTTGGCTGATTCTTCACATGAACGCTCCTTCAGACAAACGAGTACATCAAGAATTTTGTCCATACAGGAGGCAATGGTTGGACCAAAGAGCGTCACCAGTTTACGCTTTCGGTAAAGTTTTCGCCTTGAGGTGGACCGTTCACACCTGCGTTATTCGCAGCCACTTTCCCCAGGCTGTGAAGTTTGCGCCGCATGAACCCCTAATCAGGTATGCCACCTTCATTTTCATCGGCTAAATACCGTACACCATTAGGTTTCCTGGTCAACTCCTTTTTAACTGTTACTTGTAAAACATCGCCATGATATATTGGACCCCAACGCTCCTGCACAGGCGAATATTTGTGGTCCAGCGGAAAAAATCCATTTTCATTCATTCATACGCTTACTGTCAAATTGTTCGTGAGCAATTTGAAGAAAAAGCGTTGTACACACGTCTTGACGGGCATCATCTTAACTCTCTGAAAAACGTCTTGGCGAGCGTTAGTCGGATATAGCCAGCACCGACTGATGCTGGTTTTAAGGCTTTCTCGCCGTAGCTCCAAGGTTCTAATTGACTGAAGGTGGAGCTACCGAGTGGGTTGTAACCTTCGGCGTAGGAAGATGCGTTGAAGACATGTACTCAGTGCTAAAGGAAAAAAAATTGAGCTTGGTGGTTACAGAAGTAGCAGTTTAGTAACGAGGTGCATTCCCGCTAATGCAAATACGTAGGACTAACACGGGCGATTGGTCATGGCACGAATCTTGTTCGTGTGATTGGCTGCCGCCAGCTTAAGCCATTTCCAAAGAACGTGACTGTCTGATGGTAATATAGGCCCTCTAGTTTGGTTTGATCGTATTTTTTAATGCTAGCCTATCTTTACCGCGCTCATAACTATGTTTTTAATGCTGGTTCGTATTACGTCACTCCTGCCGACAGTACACCACTGCAGCGCGAAATTTGGAAGTTTTTCAATATATCTTGAGGGTTTCTCAGTTAAACGAAACGTCTTGCACGCAAACTGAAGGACGGTGGTTACCTAAGGCGGGTACTACTTTTTAACTAAGCAAATTTGTATTTTGGCCTCTTTAAACTCTGTCATAGGATTGCGATAATGTATCGACGAATTAATCATTTGCACATGCGCGAACTACGCGGATGATAGTGCGTACTTGTTTTGCTTACCGATGAGTAGACGTGCCCCCTGACGTATAGGTGGTGAGGTCAGTCATTGGGTCACGTGCAACAAAGCCTTTTACAGCAAACTCCGACACGTCGACGAAGCTTTGATATTGTTCTTTACAGTGAAACTGTTACGACCGAGCCTGCGTCGGTCGAGGGAGCCGTGTAGAAAAATTTCCGTCTCCAGGGGTAGTGTGAAATGATCTGTGTTTGTCAAGCTAACATAGGTATCTTGAAAAAATATATATACTACGCCTGGCGGCTAGGGTGACTGTACTATTCCGCCGAGTTTCATGTAGTCGTAACTACGGAGTTCACAGTGACGTTGTAGACGTTACAGTATTCCTTTCTTCTGTCATTACATCGCCGTCTACGGAAGGAGTATGGCTAATTAAAGTTACGCTAACATACGTTTAGTGACGCTAACTTAGCCGCAACAAATTATAAGACAAATCGCCGCGAAGAAGATTCCATCATTACACCAAGTTTCGTCTAGTTTTCTTTACTACATATTTCAGAGGGAACTCATAAATTTTCTGGAACTGCCGTGTGCATCAATACAGCTTCCCTAGTGTTCCATCTTCCCAGTAGTGGATGTAATTTTTTAATGCTAAAGCATTAGTTCACTATGTTATTCTAAAACCTCTCGTCCATGGCACGACAAATGACCATCTCACAGAAGACATTGTGTATTACTGTTCGTAGGATAACAGATGGGTCAATGAAAGCTCGGAACGCCACCAAGTTTTTTAGGGAAGCTCCTCGAAACAGTGTAACTAATTTAGTTGAAAATAAAGCTGGTAAATTTTGCGGTGGGTAGGATTCATACTTGGGTGCCCTGGAGAGTGAGTCAGGGAACGAACACCTGAATCACCGCCACTTGTGGATTCGACTGACTAAAGGTAAACCGAGCGAAGTTGTTGTGACCTTGGGCGTTGAAACGTGTTTTAAAGATATGCTCTCGAAAGAAATTTGAGCATCGTGATTCTAAAAGTAGCTACAAGGTGCGTAGTAAAAAGACGATGATATTAATAGCGTGTATGTATTCAGGCGAACAAGGGCGACTGACCCACATTCTCAGTCATATACGAAAGAGGAAGGAAATGTCACAAAAAGGAGAATGATGGTGATGACGATTGAAAGGCGCGTGAGCGCTACTTGACACGTGCCACTGTAGGCAAAACACCATTATCGGGCATAAAATGGATCGACTACCTTCCACGTGACACTTGTTTCCCCACCAGTCGACTATTGTTGCAGGGCATTTACAACATTGTCGACGAAATCATCGACGCCCACTGCACAACCCAGATAACAGGCTGTGGCGCACGTAGCCTGGCACTGCCCTCGTCGCAGAGGACCACCTATCCTCTACCTTCCACTCACCTATGACCACCGTTATTCTTAATACGCTACGCAACCTTTTAAAAGCATACCCACTCCCGCGCTATATGCAACCCCATTACCACGCCGACTGCCGACTAGCCAGGGCAAGACTTACGTCGACGCGGCTCCCGTTCCTGTTCCCATTCCCGTTCCCGTTCCCAGCAACCCACCCTATCCGGCTTTTTGCTAGGGGGGACAAGAGGGGTCCCCCCGGGCTCGTATCCCTGGCGGTGGGTCGCAAGAAAGTTTTTCCCGTTAATTTCTCTCCACCTTCGTGTGGACAAAATTCTCTTTGCCGGTTGGCCCTATTTTTGTACTGTTGCAATTGGGTATAACCGGTTATACTTCGTGTGGTACCGGGGAGCTATTGAAAGCTCCATTTACTCGATGTTACCCTGGTGGACCACCGGTTGTCAGTTCGTCTCATGATCAAAAATGCGAGCTAGAGTTTGAGGACTGCTCTATATGCTGTTGCGATTTTGCTGTGTTTTTTTTATTTTATTTTCCTGGGTGTGGGAAAGATTCTGGTATGGTAAGCTCTGCTATATCCAGCTCCATATCAGTGGCTGAATGAGTGCTACCGCTTCTTCTTTCTTCCTTTCCTGCCTCCTCTTGGACAGTCGTTTTATAATGTGGGTAATTGGCTACAGATTTTCTCTTTTCTTGCGATTGTGAATTCGGCTCTGCAACTTTACTGTACAGCCACGCCCAGCACTCTTACGTGACTGTTCTTTGGGAGGATGTCCGTACGTATTTTAGGGTGATTTTTAACTTGGCCGCGCAGCGCCCTCCGTCGTTTGTAACGCGAAGCTTGCAGTGGAGACAGGGCCACGGGAATGTTGTCATGTAGTTTAAAAATTCTTGTGATTAGACCCTTGGGTTTTATTTAAGTTCGTTTCTACTCATAATCAATACGCCCCGTAAGTTCGGAGAAACTGGCGTTAATCGTCTGCCCCTGTTTTACTTAGGTGACCCAATGTTGGTGCCGGCATCAGCACTCCGGCACCAGCATTGGGCCACTCCGGAGTGGCTCAGTGGGTAAGGTGGCGCGCTGTGGAGCCCGATGTTGTCGGTTCAATTCCCGGCTCGGGCGGCATCTTTTTAATGGAAGCAGGAAACTGAAACGCCCGTGTGTTGACACTTTGGCGCACGTTAAAGATCGCCAGTTGGTCGAACTTATTCGGGAAACTTCCGCTACAGCGTGACTCTTAGCCCAGGAGTAGATTCGACTCATGAAGTACCGGGATATTATTTTTATCTTTCGGTGGAAAAACGCTTTGATGTGGTGGCGTCAGTTGCGGGCATGGCTGGTGACCGTGTTTGTCGATTATGCTACCACCGAATTGACGTTGAATGAACTTCACTGCACAGGAGCGGCACCTGCTGAAAGTGCGTGTCCTTTCTTTCGTCTCCGTCGTAGTATCATTGACCTCCTTTCCACACTTCAGTTGGCTCAATTCAGGCCAGCCCTCAGATCTTGCTGCTTCAGTCGTAGCTTCCGGCTTGCAGCGATGACGTATTTTTTGTGGGCAATTGATAAGCACAGATGATAGCGGACGGCTAGCAGCCACGAGGAAATCGAAAAATGAGCCTAATAACATTATCGCGTTGATAAAACAAAAGCGTGATAAAGTAATGTAGTTGGATTTGCTTTCCCCCAGTAGCCACCAGTGCAGCAGTGGAGCGAGAGAATGCTGTGAAAGATGCACCATGTCGTAGTCGCGGCTTCCTGGAACGCGCTGCCGTGGACCAGTGACGTCACCCCAATAATCAGCAAATAGCATGAATTGCATTTTAAAGCGCTTAAACTACGCCTCGACGTATTATCATTACTTAACGTGGGCGTCACTAGAGCTCGTTTTTCCCGAGTTCCGCTCAATCTCGAGCCTTCTGGAATAGCCCCCTAGACCTAGTGTCTTGTGTTGCCTTCGAGGGCTCTTGGAGTGACGTTTTTGCCGGTGTTTTCACCGTCCAGACTCGAGCACCATGAAGGGCTTTCTTAGCGACGTTTTGGCCAGTGTCTCCCGTTTTGAGCTCGCGCACATTACAGGTCGCCCTTTTATGCGCGCACGAGTGAAGGGAGAAGGCGTAGAGGTGTAGCGGCGTGTACGCACAGCCTGGCTTAACGCGCGTTATTTACTTGTCATAAATAGTTCACCGTGTAGTTGTAAGCTTTACAGAACTCCCGTCTGCTGTCCTTACATGGGCTTCTACAGGAGAGAAATAGACCACCCTATATCTGTCCGCTAGAATAAAAGTATAAGTTTCCAACTTCGTTCAGCTAATTGACTAGAGGTATGGTCATTAGCAAATCACCAAGAAGTATATTTTGTTTCGTCCACTCCTTGGAATGCGTCCGCTTTCACTTCGGTGGACATCTGTACCAGCAAGAGAATCATTTCGGTAAAATGTTTCAACATGAGTAACAAGGCTTAAAGGCCTAACAACACGCGAACATAAGAAGAAGCAAGGAACAACAAGAAGGCGCCTTGTCTGTGGTGCTTTTTGCTACGTGTCTTCGCGCGTTTTGCGCCTTTAATCCCTTTTCACTCTTGTCTTCCTTCGTCACAGATTGGCCGGACGCTAAACATATTTAATAAGATTACTTGCCATAAACTCAAACAAGGAAAAATAGTATATTCGTTAGGTTTCAAATGACAATTCGACCTTATCGAGCAAAGCGAAAACAGTGGCTCTATCGGAAGGAAAGTGTTTGGTTCAAAAAATAGGGGTGGAGTGTCCGCTCAAGGTGCGAAAGGGTTAGCGTATATTTTTCAGCGACAGAAACAATATTAAAGGCAAGTTCATTCTGATCACAAAAGTACGCCATCTCAGTTCGAATTAATGAAAGTGAACAACAAGTACACTGCAACTGGGACATTGGGAAGCAGTAGGACATGCCTGTACTTTGATGCTTTAAAAAGCCCGTAATTGCCGCCTTCCTTTTGCTTCTAATGAAAGTTTTGCACTACGATTCTAATGTAGAGGAAAGCCCGAAAGCTGTTTTTCTTGAAAACTGAAGAGAGGAGCGGCATTCTATCCGGCCATGGCTTTTGAGCTTTGAGCGGACGGCCACACTATGCTTTCTCCTTGTTGTGCTTCTCGTCATTGGCAGCGACAGGTTCAGCGCTGCTGATATCAGATATGGTGTCCTCTCCCCGACGTCATCTTCATAATCATCACCAGCCTATCTACGCCCACTGCAGGGCAAAGGCCTCTAGAGAGCCTATTAATCTCCAATTATCCTGGTCCTCTGCTAACTGCGACCACTTTATCCCCGCAAACTTCTTGATCTCATCTGCCCATCTAACTCCTTCCACCCCCTACCACGCTTGCCTTCTCTAGGGATCCACTCTGTTACCCTTAATGGCCAACGGTTATTGCCTATGCATTACATGTCCAAACCATGTCCATTTCTTCTTAATTTCTATTAATATCTCCTTAACAGGAGTTTGTTCCCTGACCCACTCCGCTTTGTTCTTGTCACTTATTGTTACACCTACCATATTCCGTTCAATTACTCACTGAGTCGTCCTCAATTTAAGTTGAACCCTCTTAGTGAGCTTCCGAGCTTGTGTCCCGTAGGTGAGTACCGGTAAGATGCAGCTGCCATCATCTTTCTCCTTCAGAGACAATGGTAAGCTGCCATTCATTATCTGAGACGTAGCTCGCAAAAAAAGGCGTCTTCCAAAACTTCCTCTATTTGGGGTTTATAGTGGTTTAACCCATTGTGCATTCCCCATACTACGCAGCCTTGTGTGCAAACACAGGGTGCGTTTCTCTGGCCGTGTTTCAATCGACCATGCAGCGGCGCGGTGGCGCGTAATTGGAATTACCCATGACGGAGCCTGCTCGGCTTCGAATCACGGGGCTCTTTGAGGTAGACTTCTTTGGAGGCTTGACCGGACCAAATCGTGGAGTTCGAATTCATGAATTTGAGTATATAAAGTTCGAGCTAACGGGCTTTCGCTGTACTAGCGTGAAGTTATGTTCTAAACCCAGCCACAACCGAATGTTCTGAAAGATTCACATGGACTTACAAATAGACGTTTTTTTTTTCGTTTTACTGCCGGAAAACAGAGCAACCTTGTAACACACATACGGCCCTACACATGCAAAAATTGGTCTTGTTTTCATGCTACGTTTATTTTGTCTCATGTGTTTCTTTCATTATTTTCTCAGTATTTGACCTATGTTCCTACAGCATCTGGCTACCACGAGGATATGAGGCCGGTCAGTGCCTTAGCCCCACGTGGTTTATCTTATACAACATAAACTGAGCAAGGTTCTACGAATTAAAAGATCCCACAGGTCAGCCAACAATTTTGCACTGAAAGGTCGTTGCCAGAAACTAGAAAGGGGAAGTGACCTTTGCAGAGAAACGACATTTAACGCCAAGAAGCCTTTGAAGCGCGCCTCTCATGCTGTAGTCGAGAGTTGTTCCTTTTCTACTGCTTGATAGGCGACGACCCTATGTTGGCAGGGGAGGAAGAGGGACAGCTCATGCATGTCCACATTATTCAGCTCAAAGAGAGCCTTACACATGTTTAGGGAGAAATTCAAGCACTTAACCGGCTGTACCAGTGTTCCTTTAGTTAGGAATGCACATGGGTTGGCTTCTGCGATAGCAAATGAAAAAGAAAACAACGTGTTAAGAACGTTGTCACGGACAAGATAAAACAAACAATGCAATTTTCGGCTCCAGCTGCTGCCAGCACACCAGAAACCAGAAACAGCGAGCAAGCGTCGGGAACATGGGAAAATTCAACCCATTGAGCCAAACTCCAGTGTATTTATGATGGGCAGTAGTCAGGAGGCAAGGTAAATAGTGATCGGTGCGAGGAGTAGATAGGAGGAGGTTTTCAACAGCAGGGGCGACTGGTATCGGCTTTTCGACGACATTTGCAGCCAAGTAAGCAGGCTCGCGGCCATTTTTAGACACTGAATCCCCCTGCATCTCGTTGATTCGGTGGCATGAACATTTGAAATGTGTAGAAAAAAATAGTTCTTTCGACAGCCAATCAAGATTACTGAAGAAAGGAGGAATGGAGCAGTACAAAATTAGCGTGTTCGAAAGGGCATTTGAGAATACGAAGGTGCCTTGACCATGGCAGAAGGGGAAGTGACGTGACATAGAACGTACGACGATAACCCCTAAAGCGGAATAATGTCTCGTTTTGGAAAATGCACTGCTGCCGCATGCGCAATAATAAAGTCTCCACACCGCGTTCTCTGAGGTTCAAGTGTGTTGTTTTAGACTGATCCACGAATTCAGAACTAGAGCTGTGCACGGGCTAAAAATTTGGGCCCGTGCCCAGCCCGGGCCCGGTGCTTATCGCAGTAGGCCCGGTCCAACCCGACGAAGAAGGCCGGCGAACTGGCCCGGGCCGGCCCGGGCCGGCCCGAGACCTTAACCTTATGACCCGGGCTCGGCCCGGCCCGGCCCCGCTGCGTGTTTACAACCCAAATACCGTAGGGGCCCGCGCCTGATTGGGCACGTTTGGAAGCGAAAACTACCTAAAGGTGGTAAAATGCATCGTAAGGGAAATGATAACAGCAAAACCAACATTAAACGGGCAAAACAACCCCATTTAAACATAACAACCATGCACATATCCCCACCGCAGCTGGTCTTTGCTTAGCTACATACGGAAGAATTCAAACCGACATAAAGGTGACCGAACCACCCAACCCAAGAAAAAAGATGAACCAAAAACCCCCCAACCACGCATAAATTCATGGTAATATTGAAAAATATTCAATAACAGTAGCCCAAACCACTGAAAAGTAAAAAAAAAAAACAGCTGGAACTGACCTAAAGGGAACAAAACCACCCGGCATTTTGTGTAGAATTTCATAATGTGCCATAAATGAATTAAAACAAGAAATTACAAATAGAATGGCACCTGGGGCATTTGAACCTGATTCTTGCGATTGCTATCCGGAAATGGAACCTGTATTCCAGGGGACCAGCCGGTTCGTATTTGTTTAAAGAGGGTGTGTACTTGCTTTGTTGTTTCGTCCGTGTACGTTTCCTTTTCTCGAGAGTATATAGGGCTGTCGGGTCGGACTCTGCCCCTCCTTTTTATCGAGACGCAAAGTGCACGCGTGCATTCATGCACATTTTATCGTTACCGCTTCACTACGTTCTATACCAACTCATATCGCTTATCTTTAAAGCTTCTTTAATAATAAGCGTTACTGTTTAGGCAGCTGTTGGTGCAATTAAACCACCCTACTCCCCGGTTGTCTTTTTCCTTTCGTCTTCGTCTGCCGGCCACGACGTCCGAGGGCACAGGCCACCTCCCACCACCAGCTACGCTCGCCACGATGTTTTCCCGCCGAAACAAAGAGCAGAACTAAAGTTGAATTGTCACCTCAGTCTTTAGCAGCTCCACTTTTGCTGGCTCAGGGAAGAAAACGCAACTCTGAATAGGGCACAGCTACAGAAAACAGATGGAGACGCAGGTTTCTCTAGCAGTGTTTGCAGTTCGAAGTGTTCCATCTTGAAATTTTTTTCGCCTGAACTTAGAGGTGGAAACTATTCACGCTGAATTGTCATTCGTTTTACTTCCCTTGGTTGTGTGGCTGAGCCGCATGTGTTGCTCAGTTCATCCCAAGACAAACGGTTGCAAATCTCTCACACTTACTGTCTTGCCATGCGCCCACATGCGCCTCAGGGCCTAACTATTAGTCCCGTGGAATGTAAAAGAAACCTGTTTCATGCTTCTACCGCGTCAGCAACATGTAGTTTCTGCGATATCATAGAAAAGCTAAGTATCGTTTCACTGTGCCGGGCCAGCCCGGGCCGTCAGGGCGGCCCGGCCCGTCCGAAGCGTTTACATTTAGGCCCGAGTCCGGCCCGGGCCCGGGTGAAAAGTAAGTCCGGTGGCCGGAGTCCGGCCCGCGGGCCGGGCCGGGCCAGGGTTTTCGGGTAAGGCGCTCAGATGCCCTACGCTTCCTCTTTATGCCACACCGCTCTGTTTTTGTAATCAACGTCGTCGGTGAAAGTATCAGCCAGCATTAATGCACGTCGCATAACTAGGCTCTGTCACAAACTTCGGTCCGTGCACATGAAGATGGACGTTCGTTGTTCTTAGACCGCGGAGAGTAAGTGTGCCGTTCTGCACAACAAAAAAAAATTATTTTGGGTGTTTAGCGCGCCGAAGCTACGCCTATGCGGCCGCCGCAGTGGAAGCCTCCGGATTAAATTTGACCACCTAGGTATGGTTGACGCTTACTGAAACCTCGACACACAGTCATTTCGGCTTTTCGCCTCCATTTAAGAAGCCGCCACCGCGGCCGGGATCGAACCCGCGTCCTTTGGGCTCAGCATCGAAACGCCTCAGCCACTGAGCCACCGCGGCGACTGCCGTTATGCAGGTGCCTGTCACTTGTTCCAGCCTTGCATGTCCATTCTGCAGTGGTGTACCAACAAATAAAGTTTCAACATTCGATAGGCTATGCAAGGAAGTAGAGATTCTAGAGAAATGCCCAATCAGCCATTCTAAAAATGGAGCTTTTCACGCTTATAGCGCGTACATATAAGACTTAATGAAACCGCTGTAGAAAATTTTGTCCTCAAAATTGGAGAAAAATGTGCAGCGAACAACATTTTTCCATCCCCTAGACTCTTAGGTTTTTGTGAAATGACGCGTTGTCCCGTGAACGTAACTTTCCTGAATATTTTGTTGTGTCTGTCATGCTACATTACTGCCAGCACTGTTGCTGTGCGACCCCTTTCCGCTAATAGAACTTTCTTTTTTTTTCCTTTTGGCGTCTGCCTTAATCTCATGCAACAGGAGAAAGGTGCAATGTTTCCCGAGTGGCCAGTTAGGAAACTGTCATTCTTGCTCTTTCTCTTCGCTTCGTTGCGCGCGTCTCCCCACCATGGGGAGCTATAAGGTTCAACACACACTCGTCTCTCTCCGAAAGTCATTTCGGCGCGCGGCTCATTTCGTGTGTCGTGTCACGCATGCGGAAACTTTTCCCGGCCCTGCTTGGCTTCCAAAAACAAACCACGCATTACCACCACGCTTCCGCGTGGTCACACTACGCGCCCACTCGCTGCATTTTTTATGCAGCCAGTGGAGCGAACGTGCCCCGCTAACAATAGATCACGGCAAGCAGTAAACGAAGATTGCGCGTGTTTGTACCCTGAGTAGTTTACCAACCTTAACTGCATGGTTGGCCAGGAGGCGTAGGTTCAGCCGAAAGACGGCCCAACATTCCAGCCTTCCCCTGGTTAGCGATTATTCCTACAAGCCGGCTTTCCCATTCCTCGCTTCAAGAGGAATATACGTGACACTAAAAACTAGTGGTTAGAGCGAAGTAACGACGCGGTCGGTCCTATGTGGTTGCTTTATTCGTTGGGGTTGCTTTATCGACTGTACCCACTCCCATCTCGAATACGGTAACCCACTATAAAATATTTAATTGGCTACCGAAAAAGGGGTCAAGGCCTTTTTTGGTCAGCCTCCTTCAAAGCAAAAAAGAACCTCCCTGTTCTAATGTTTTTCCTGTGCAGAGTACCCGGCTACCATTTTTGTTTGCAAATGCTACTGATCCATACGTGGGACCATTCATGACATTTCAGCATGCTAATCCCCACGTTCGCACACCGTACACTATTCTAGGGCTTCAAATGCATTAGTAGTACAGCGTATACGCTTAATTGGACGAACATGCGTAGCTTCATACACACATAGATACGCTTAGCCACGCCTACGTACTCAAGAATGAATGAATGAATGAATGAATGAATGAATGAATGAATGAAACTTTATTAACATAAGGATGGCGACTCGGCCTAAGTGGGGGCGGATGAGGAGGGTGGTGTTAAGTCGGGAAAAGTTTACATTCGAAGGTCGACGCCAGTGGCGAGAGCAAAGTACCACAGGGAGGCAAATTCCTGCTTGGATGTGGCTGCGGGTGGATAAAGCCAGTCCTCCAAACTCATAACTCAGCTGGGTTTGCAAGAAAAAAATGAAATTGGTTTCATATCTGCTTACTTTTCTGAAAATGCCGTCGAAATACGGAAGTCTTTTGCCGCCCATGCCATGTAAATGTCTCTCCTCTCTCTACCGCCCAAATGAAATGCAGAGCATTTCTTTAACTCACGATGTAACCCGTTCTTGGCGTCCGTAGTTGTCCGCATCGCTCGCCTCGACATGCCCAGCTCAGACGTTTCGCTATCGGCGCGATCAACATTCGATAGCGCGCCCAGGCACGTTTCAAGGACACTTTCTCCCCTCTCTCGGACTCAACGTGGGCCGAGGCTGCCAATTTTATTGCTGACGAGCGCTCTCTCGTCCGCAGTTGCCACAAGTGCAACAACATTAACGTACGCAAACTACTTAACGTCGTGCGCCCCCGGAAATGCTCTGCATTTGATCGTGCCCCTCGCGAGGGGGATGTTTCACTGCGTCGCCATGCGAACAGTTTGCCACGTTTGTGAAGATTGAACGTGGTGTGTGATGGATATTAGTAGTTTAGTAGGACTGATGTAGTAGGTTAATAGAACTGAGGTTGTTGTGACGTACGGACTGCGGACAAGCGTGGTGTGTAGCAGTTTTTTTTCCTGTTTCTTCTCTTCTCGCTCTCCTCGTCTCCCTTTTCCCACAATGAACACAATGGAGGTTGGGTATGGTGAATTCAATTTTTTCGCGTTCCACTGCTCGCGCGCCATTTTTTGGAACCTTTCGTTGTTGATGGACTCCTTGGAATGCAGCCATAAAATCTAGGCTCGGGCGGAACCTACTTTGTATTTGGGAGAAATCTTGTATTAGGTGCGGAGTACCTTAGGACCGCACGATGTCCGTCGGTGTTCGTGCGCATAGTATTTAAAACCGCAAAAAATCGCACAGGCACCGGCAGGATTCGAGCCTGTGTCTCTGACCAGACAGAGTATCAGTTGTCTTACCCACTGGGCTATGACTGTGAGTTTGTACCCGAGAGCGAAACGGCTTGCCCCCTCGCCTGCATGGTGCGGGGTACCTTTGGACCTACCAGTGTCCGTCTGCGTCCATCCGTGCGCACACCGTTATCAAGCGAAAATCAAGCGAAATGTGATTTCAGCCGTGAGTTGCATCTTCTGTGGGGAATACTCAAGGTGCAACTCATGGCTCAAATCGCATGACGGTAGGGGCACAAATCGGATGTCATTCGGGGCGAAACTAGGATGTCATCTCGAGTTCCCGTACTCCGCACCCTCGCAATCACCCACGGAGTGGAGATGCTGCCATTTTGCAATGCATATTTTTCATTTCCCACTGCAACCATCAAGCCCACATTTGCATTCAAAATAATGAACACAGCCTAGTACCAGTTGTGTATTGATGTTTTGCCTTAAGCATGCTTACTGTTTTGGTTTTGCTCGACAATCTTGGCAAGTATAAGTGCGGCAAAAGATTTAGTAGTTTCGAAAAGTTTAGTACCAGGCTACGCCACTCAAGCACTACTTGGCTATGGCAGGCCAGACGACTTTTGCTGTTTAAATTACAAAATAAACCATCTTATGTCCCCACATCTAATGTCGTTTTGCCTATATAAACATCTCGTTTCTGAATTCTTTTATTTCTTGGCGGGGTGGCTAAACCGAGGGACCGACAGATACGCAGACAAAAATGTTCCCGTTTACATATCCCGGAAAAGAATATCGTCTTTAAAAACATCACGTGCACACACGTCGACGCTCACATGCAAATACGTATGCAGCGTAGGTTTATGCCTAACCCACCTGCACGTACGTTCATGCGTGGAACTTACGCCTATATTTGCTTAAAATACTCATAAACTACATTACTTATAATGTTGCCTCATTATTGGTTACCGCCGTCGTTCGTGTTCTTTAGCTTCTTAGGTAAGCAGCTCCTCCACAAAGCACTCAAACGACCAAAGCATGAAAATTCATGTTCCTCCTTGACCCCGGCGCCTATTACCGTCCAAACGCAATGTCTGCTTAACGAAGTAGTCAGTTCTTCGGTCTGGTTAACTACTCAGAAATGTGGTGCTCAAAGAAATATTAGGGGCTCCATTAAGCCCTTTTTCTCTTTTCATCTTGTAAAAATTATCACGTTAATCGCTGTTCAGCAAATTATTATCATTACAATTAAAATATAAAAATGGATTTCTCACCCATCCTTTATATATATATATATATATATATATATATATATATATATATATATATATATGTATATATATAATTATATTAAATTATGCTATATATTACTGTAAGACCAAATTTTGATTTATCCATTCTTAAAACACGAAATGAGTGAAACGATTTGCCTGCATCAATTTGTAACATAAACGACTTACTAAACATCATTTCGTAGATAATTGCCCCAATACTTATGGCTCAATGAAAAATAACACGAAAAAAGGTAACTTGTCACCTAAATTCAATATGTATCGCCAGTATGCACCACATTTATAAATTCGGTTCCACATTTTCGCACAAGTTTATATTTTATTTCTGCACTCCTTACCCAACCAACGCATGGAACCACGCGCCAACCTTGAATGCTAAGGCGACCATTAGCCAGCTGTAATAAGTCTGAGTGACGCCTATCATAACCAGAAACAAAATCTGTGGACAGTGAAGCGTAGCATCAAGTGTATCCACCAACGACGATGAAGCTTGTACGTACATTGCGTCTTTTTGAAAATAGATTATCATCGCCATGGTTCCTGTCACATTTGTCCTGCCACCCCGTAAAAAATGAGGGAAGCTCACACTAACGCCTAAGACTTGAAGTTAGCGAAGCTGTAGGCAACCTTCACGACCATCACGAGGCTTTAAGCCCACGATTGCAGCCGATGTGCGTCTTGCTCGCTGCCGCAACGACCTTCACTCCATCATAGTTGCTATATGCGTGAGCTTCCTTCATTGTTTTGGAAATAATAATCATTAGACGGCCCTTTGGAGGGGCGTACGCTATGACGTTTCTTTATTGTTCCGAGCAAGTGTTGCCACGACTATTGCGAACGCTGCAGTTCTTTTCAGCCAGTGTTGGCCATTTTGGGTATGGGTATGCTTGGATTTACAAACGTGCGCCGGGGACGCACGGCGTTCCCAGCAATGCACGCACATACGAGCGTTCGGCATTTTCTTGCTTTTTTAACTGCCGGGTGGTTACCGCAATCTTGTGGCCAATCTCCCCAAGTGGAGATGCTTTGCTCGACAAACTTGCGCTGGGAACGCTGGCTAGTCGTCGCGGGGCACACGCACAAACGGTTGCTGCAATGTTGGCCAATCTACCTAAGTGTGTATGCATGGCTTGACAAACATGCGCCGGGAACGCTGGGCGGTCGCCGCGAGGTAAACACAAAAGCGCTCGGTATTTTTTTGGCTTTGTCAACGGCCGGACGGTCGCCGTGAAGACCCCGATCACGCCCGTGCGCTCTGCAGTTTGCTGGTATTTTTAATATGGGCACGAAAAATTACGATTAGCTAAACAACTTCGCTGTAAATATTTTTGCTATTCCTGGTTATGCTGGCGCAGGTGGTTTTCCTTGCATGCATGCATGTTTTGTACTTGGTACGCTCTCCGTACTGTAAAGCATTCGAACCTTGCAGGTGTAATAAAATCCATCCATCCATCCGTCCATCAATCAATCAATCAATCAATCAATCAATCAATCAATCAATCAATCAATCAATCAATCAATCAATCAATCAATCAATCAATCAATCAATCAATAAACTGATTATGCATATTACATAATTAATTAATTACAAATAATTGGGTCAACCAATCAACAAATTGTGAGCTAGTTTTTATAAAAATAAATGTTCGGACCTACGCCCTGTGGAGATCGTTGACTAGCAGCTGGAAAGGTCCTGCCACGTTTTTATCCTGAAGTTAGCCACGGGGGTATATTACAGTGTTCCCAAACTGTGTTACGCAAGCCGGTGTCCCTTTACGTGTCCCTTTGTGCCGGGCAATAAAAACAAGGACACGTTGCGCAGAGTTTATCATAATGTTTATTAAATGCCGCCATTGCAGCGTCGCAAAACCACCATCAATGGACGGGCTATATGGTCGGCACGACGCTGACGCTTCAATCGGCGTCGTAAGCCCGAACTTCCGCAGTGTTGGCGGCTCCTCTAGGCGCCGTTCTTGGTAAGTGATGTCCCCTCTCCCCTTGTTCCCTCACACTTGTCGTGTGGGCACTCTTTCTAGAGGGTGCGCTCCACACAAGCCAATGCTGCGAAAGGGTCTGTACGTCACCAACGTGTGCTACACGGAGGTGGAACAGTGAGACATTTGCTTTCGTCTTTTCCATAGCTCCTCTTCACCTGGGTTTGCTTTTTTTTCACGCATGCGTACTTGTCCCTGCCAAGGACCCTTTTGGGCACAGATATACGTCTCGAAAACAGGCGCGGAAAGACGTAGACTAAGAAGAGAAATACACAGGACGACGCGCTAACTAGCAACTGGCAACATTTATTAGGAAACAGAAATATATAGGGCGACCAACCGACATAATTCACTGATTAAGACATATACATAGATTATCAAATAAACGTTTCCCCCGACATAAAAGTGCAACCCATGATATGCTATTACCGCACGTGTCGTTCCAGAAACGCCAACTCTGCTTCTTGCAGACTGACTGAAGATTTACTCACGCACATTGACCCCTCCCGGCTGATATTCCAAGCTTCTATTATCTCCCTTTCTGTCTTGCTCCTGTGCCTAAACAACACGGTTGTTTTTTCGAACCAGTGAATTATGTATAAGCCTTAATCAGTGAATTATGTCGGTTGGTCGCCCTATATATTTCTGTTTCCTAATAAATGTTGCCAGTTGCTAGTTAGCGCGTCGTCCTGTGTATTTCTCTTCTTAGTCTACGTCTTTCCGCGCCTGTTTTTGAGATGAATCAGCACCAACTCGCCCAACTTGCGATCCTGTTAAACAGATGTACGTTCTGCATGGGCGTAAAAAGAGGATCTGGAACGTGAAGCTGTAAAAGCTTCTTGACAGACTTAGGCCGGGAACCACCACGGTGCAGCAATATTGTATACCAGGTGGTTGGATTGATGTTTTAATGCAAGTGCTTTGGTATCATTGCACTAAAACCATACTTCGCTAAAGGATAGATATCATAGGTGAAAAACTAGAGCGCGATTGGGACAACGACAAACAGGGATGCGACGGGACAAGTCCTCACTGCCCACTGGTTTTAATAGAAATATCGTCTCATATATATATATATACTAAAATCTTTTCACCGGGAGCATGCGCAAACGAAAACCACAGAAAACATTGCAAAATATTTACAATAAAAGATATTATAGGGTATGCTTAAAACTTTATAAGAATATAAGTGCCAAAATGTAGTAGTACCTTGTGGTAATCTGCTGTTCAAATTTTTGGTGATCTTTGCAGCCCTGCCGTCACTATTTCACTAGCCATTTGAAAGGCACCCAGCGAAACTCGTTTTGTTCAGTCACCATCGCCAGGAGCGTCCTGTTAAGCTGCTGCTGAAGTTTTCGGGGAAATTTTTGGCCGTACCCGTCACCACTTCCGCAGCAACCTGCACGCCTCTACTTAAGATGCAGCTCGTTTCAATAGCTTACACTGGTCACAACAGAAGTATTTGTCTCGTTAAGCTAGACAAACTATCCCTCACAGTAGGTGTCTCCACGCGATTGATTAATTACATGCTTTGCATCCCCTGGCAAACGTCTGAGGGATCTCAGGTATTTTTTTGGTAGTGCTCTGCTCGTTTTCAATACAGCTATTTGTGCTGATGGCATTTGGGTCTTGTTTAAAGCTGTACTGCGCTGATTGCACTGTCAATGTAAAGTTGGCATGAATGACCTTCACAAAGTTCGACACAGTGGGCTCAATTATCCATATCAATACGAATAGCAGTACTCTGCCGCAGAATAGCAGAAAACTTGCTGTTTACTGTTAATAACAAAAAATGAGACATTACTCATCTCCCTTCTCCGTGCGCTGGTAGATAGCAGATTGCCTCCTCTGTGTACGAAAATCAGGTGCAATACGACATCATAGAAAACTAAAAAGGCGTCTATCAATTACAAATGGATCTTAACGCGGCTCCGGTAGTGTCGATTGGGCGTGTCGGAATAACAAATCAGACGGGTATTGAGATTTGAAAAAAGGTCGTATTGAACAGTAATCGCCAGAACCTAGACAGTGGCCAATGGTGAGATAGCACCGAAGATGTCCGTAAGAAAGGCTGCTGCCCCTCTTATTATTATCAATTCCATTGATCGATCGTCTCCAGAAGCTTTTCGAGCATGTCGGAATGACAATGGGTCATCTCAGAAGGGAATAAAAAAGCGCTATCTCGCACGCCGAATCCTTGGAGGTTGCACAAGGCGAGGCAATTTTCGTGAGCGCTGAATTGCAGAAGAAAGATCACCTGCATAATGCACGCCAAAGGCACGTGGAGGCTGCGCATCCAACGCGAACACTTCGGGCTCTCCGAGGAGGATCTTCCGCATTTACGTGTGGCTGAGAGGCCCCTCGGAGCTCTCCAACCCCGGTAATGGGGTGCCGGCACGACTTCGCCTTGTATGAGCTAGGCACTTTTTTCGCCTCCACAGTAAGGAGCCAAGACAGTTGGACAGACCTAAAGGTTGGTGAACGCAGTTTTTTTTTATTGATTGTGCTCGGATGGAGCGTGCAAAGCCTATATAATTAAGAGCAGGCCATGGCATGTGGTCGAGAAATCGGTGGATGCACTGCTCATTTTGTCGTCATCGTTTGCCGTACGGGTGACATTTTATTTTTTATTTAGTAAGTTATTTAGTTATTCATGACACACAGCGCCACGAAGGCATTAAAGGGGGTCGGGTACAAACAAAAAAGCTAAGAATGAGAAATACAGCAGGTTTGAATTTGCAAGAAAGAAAGCAATTACTTAACTTGAAGCGAGACAAATATAGCATTGTCAACGGTGAGAAGAATATAGGTACATATAATTCTACAGTACCGAAGTTTAAAATAAACCAACACATTCCCCGACGCAGTTTTGTGGAACAAAGGCAGGAAAAACCATTTGCGCTTACTTAGATAAACAATGAGCAGAAGTGTCTTCGCCTCGACCACGTGGAACAACGAGTAGGAAGACGTGATGTGAAATGAATGCTTTCCAGATTAAGCATTACTTCTGCAGCGTCAGCGCAAATTTTTGTTTGATTTGTTTGTGGAAGAATGCTTTAGCATCGCATTCCCCTGCCTCGCGAACATGGGGATCGGCACCACACGCACACGCTCTGGTACAGCTTTGAAGCCACAGCCCGGTGTTCTCGCCCGCCATTTAGGAGCCTCCTTGTGCGCGCGCACTGCCTCCTACATTGAGCGCTGTGACGCTATGACGTGGGAACAATTCACATATATTCTGATGTGGGCACACAAAATCTCGAAAAATAGGCTACGGAACTAAACGGCCATAAACAGAAGCACATGCGCAACGCGAAGAAAAAAAACAAAAGTCCGATTGCGAGTTCAGAGCAGGGAAAAGAAACGACACGCTCACGTCACGGTCCGCTCTATGGTGTGACGGAGTGACGTCGATGAAGCGTGTTGGGCCCCGTCGACGGAGCGTGTTGAGAAATGTCCGTGGACCCTGTGGGTGGACTGAAAACGTGGCGGGACACTGTCTCTGTGCCGCGCGTTGGGACGGGAGAGCTCCGGTGACCGCTGCTTGGAACACTCCACCTGCGCGCTCTAACAGTGCTCGGAGCGCCAATGGGAAAAGGCACCCCGAGTGCAGCAGCGTGACCTGCGGGACACCTTCTGAGACGGTTCTCGGTGCTCGGCGCAAGCACGCCCTTGGCTCGATCCGGCACAGCCTCTCAAGCGCAATCTTTGCCGCCGCTCCTGCAACGCTGTCTGGTCACCAGGTCCGCCGGCACACTCCTCTCTCGTTGGTTGGGTGGTGCCAAAAGAATGGCTCGTACCCAATCTGGGATGTTGGCCAGGAAATGGGCGCTAACTGAGAGAAAAAAACTGGACTCGGGATTTAAAGAAATAAAGTGAATGCACTTGAAGTACTCTGTTAGGAAAAAAGTGCATATAAATGGGAATAAAAAAGAAAATAAATAGACTGCCAGAAAATGAGGTGCGGCAGCAGAGAGGAGACACAACTATGATATCAACACTTATGAATAAAGAAAGGATGGACAGCCGTGAGAAGTACGTAAAGAAATAAAGCAAGAAGATACGACAGTGAAGGAGAGGCAGTGAGCGGGAAGGCAGTGAGTACAGGCGCTGACATGTTTTATAGAGCAGCCCGGCTACTTGGTCTAGCGGCTAGCACGGTAGAGGGCGACATTCAGAAAGGAATGAGTGTACAGCGCGGCAAAAATCCCAGCTGCAAAAACCCAGGACTTTCGTTCCCAGTGATGATATTAGAGTAACAGAGATTGGGTGGGCCGCGCGGCCGTTAGGGCCTTTGCATCAGGTTCTGTTTCGGCCGAGGTCGCCCGCATCCTAGGAAATAAGGTGATTTCCTCACACACCATCAGGTTCCCCGCTCACCTAGGGTCGCACTTGTTCTGTGTAACTAACCTCAACGAGGTCGCCCACGCCCGCGCGCACGAGATAACCCACCGCGACAAGTCGGACGGAGGCGGTTACTCGGGGATTGTTTGGGAGGCCTTCAGAGACACTTTATGCACGTTCAACGAGGTAATTCAGCACTATAAGCTGGACAGGCGAGCGTTTTCTCTTCCGTACGAGAAACTCTCCAGGCTGCAGGCAACCACGTTCCGGAATGTTCCCGACCATGTCTTATCCTAGTCTATCCACTCTCAGCTCCAACACGGACACTTTTGAAACGGACTGCCCGGATTGTGGCGAACGTAGCAATTTAGATCACATGCTCAGGCGGTGTCTCTCAGTTCGGGGGCTTCAACGTATAACCGAGGAAGAGTGGCGCTCCGACTTAGAGAGCCCCGATCTACACCTGGCACTCTTAGGCAAAAAGGACTAACAGTTCGTCCTTTTGGGGGACTAACTGCCTCTGCCACAATCATTAGTCCCTTTGGGGACTAACTGCGAGGAGAAGAACGGTTAGTCCCCCACCCCGGATGCTCGGTTTCGATACTCCCCAGAGACGAACTGCTGAAAGTGCAGAAAAAAATAAAAGCCCCGGCACAGGCAGGGATCGAACCACCGACGCCCGAAATACACACAAGGAACCCGCCGCGCTATCCGCTGGGCCACGCCGCCGGGTAGTAGCTGCGGTAGATAATATTCAACTGTACAGCGTGTAGTTCTGTGCATAACGTAACAGATCCATTGCAACTGGTGCCCGAATTTCTATCCATGCAAGCGAACGTGACCGCGTTTTGCGCCTTGCGCTTAGTGCTTTGCTAGGTTTAGGGACTCAGTTCGATTGGAAGTAGAGCCTCACAACCATAGTTTTTTCTTGTAAATAACAATCACCTCGTCGTCGCCTAGTTGACATAGGTAGCTGGGCGATCGGACGACTCATGTGTTTCCGCACAAATTAGCGCAAGATAAGTGTTTTCTTAGTGTTCGATACATATGTTAAGTACTCTAGGTATCGTGTGTGAAAGCGGTCGCCTGTGTGACTGTCAGAATAGGGAAACGGACCATATTTCCCTGCATCGGCGAAACCAAATTCGGTGTTCCTTAGCCTGAATTCTCAAGTTCGCGTCGCTAGGACGATTTGCGACTGGGAAATGCAACCGGGTTTAACAGCAGTTGCAGCATTGTCATGGCTTTGGTGCACAAGGCAATTATGTACCGAGTGCAAAAGATTACTTCGAGACGCTTCTTGTAGCGAGAATTTTTATTTTGCAGTTGTCATCAGCACCTACTGCATTTTTTCTCGTCTGTTAAACATATACATATTCATTACGCTTAGGAAACAACGTTTGCTATTGTCAATAATTTTTGTGACTGTTGACGCGCTTGAAATCTTTCATTGGACGCTATTACCTTGCATGAATCGTATGAAACACAGCGTATCACATAACCTCAGCGAGAAGCGTCTGGCAATCGCGCTTCGCCGCTCCTTGCCATTACCCGCCGCTCTACTAACCCTTGGCGATTTTCTTATAATTAACATCAATATTTTCTCCCGTGGCACAATCTAAAGGACCCACTGACTACAATTGCTTGTGTTTTGGAAATGTAAAAGTGTTCGCAGACATATGTGCAAAAGGGCAACGACGACGCCATTAGGGGATTAACGACGCAGAAAAGAGACTAACTGCATGCGTTTCGTCTTCCTGTTACTCCTTATAGATCGGCGGGAACGAACAGTTATTCCGCGTTTATGCACACGGCAGGTACTCTGCTGCAGATACTCCTCTTGAAGATGAACGGTCGCCCGCGAAGACTAACGGCTGTATTTTAGTCCCTATTTTAGTCCTTTTTGCCTAAGAGTGCAGCTAAAGGCCGTCCAGAGGGCCCACGACGCGGCGGTGAGGCTCAACCTCCCCGTCCACACGTGGGAACGGCCCGCCTCGCTTCCGCCCTGAACGCGGCGGTGCTCCTTAAGACCTTCAATAAAGTTCATTGTCTGTCTGTCTGTCTGTCTGTCTGTCTGTCTGTCTGTCTGTCTCTGTCTGTTTCAAGATATCTTTTTGTATGGAGATGACCCTTCGGCAGAAAGAGGAAAAAATGTTCTACTGTCTCTATTCATTACAAAATGCACAAAGGGATTATGAGGCCAGATCACAGCGGTGCAAATAATCTCGCACTTTCACGCCCCTCGTTCCGGTGGTCTTCCTCTTTCTCCTCTTCTCTTTCCTTTTTTCCCGCCTTTTTCGTAGCCGGGGATGTCAGTGCTTTGAATCCAAACTGGTTTTGTAGTAGCCTTAGTTTCGCCGTCCGCCGCTCCCATAGGTAATGAAAATGGCCGCAGCACGTATTACAATGCATTCCGACCACGGATATATCGGACTTCTAGAATATGTACCAATATGCGCCGTTTTCCACGTTAATCAAATTCAAGGGATCGCGAGATAGTTTCATATATCGATCATTCGGAATATAAAACATGTCTGTCAGAAGATTATCTGATAACTCTGCACATAACTGGAGCTTTACGAGATTGTGGCAAGCAGCAGCCTTACCGATTTTGTTCCTCACAGCACGAAAAATTCGAACCACAGCGCGACGGTCACCGCCACTTTACTTAACGTGAAAAGAGTCAATGAGATTCGCTTGCTTCTTCTTCTGCGTCATAAAATTCACCACATTGTCTTCAAGCTTACGAACACTGAGGAATGAGAAAATCCGGCGCTGTGCACTGTGTTACAACAACAGCGAATCTGAACACTGCCGCAAGCTTGGCTGCATTAGGCAGTTGCGAAACGTTTGTCAGGGCACTATTAGGGTCTGCTGGTTTGGCATCAGTGATGTCCCCCACAGCCTGCCAACATCGTCGTCAGCCCTTACGAACAGGGGTTCCGTTGTTCCATTGCAAATGGACCATGGGAGTGCGGACAGGCCCCTCAAATGTTAAGGCCTAGGGATTCAGCGCCGTCTTCTACCGTATCTGAACACATCTCGTGTGGAGCCGTGCAACACATCCGCTGGCACACGACACGCTCCCGATCGGCCGAGCCATGACGAGCTGCCGGAGCGTTTAAGTCAGGTTTAATGACCGCTATCGCGCAACAAATGTTGCGAGAAATTCGGAATACCTTTTGCTGCCGACATCTTTTCACCATTCCTGTACCCGTCGAATAATGTCCGCTTTCACCGCTACATCCCTATTCTTCCGTCATTGCGTGACCATTAACTTTGAAGCGCGTTGCCGCGGACAAATAAACTCGCACAACGCCGCACCGGTCCCCCCTGCGCGAGCCATCATGATAACAGCTGAAACACGCAGACAAAACTGTCACAAATCCAGTCGCTTCCGGTCGGCTTCCCCACCTCCTTTATTGACTTTTGCACCGAATCATTGCATGCATTCTTGCTGCCCAGTGGCTGCCCCCATGCTAGCATGCGAGCGAAATGTATTGAGGCCAGCGAAGCGACGCCACGCCGCCTCCGTCTCATCGACCTTGGTAGCACCCACCAGAAGTCGTCATCATCATCGCATCCCCCACGTCAGAAGAAGCGCACTTGCAAAGGCACTTGCGGCGCATAGTTCGATATATCGAATGTGCCCGTGATCGGGAGTTAATACACGCGTACAAACGCGCTATACTTTCGCATGGAATTTCCAAAGGGGATTTTAAGACTGTTCGATATGAGCAATAATTCGATATGTCCGTGTGCGATACACCCGTGTTTGGCTGTATTTATAAATCAGGCTTCCTGCACAGCCTCAACTTTTTTACATGATGAGGCTATTGAGGCTTGATCCCACCCGGCGGGCATGTTTTCCTCCACTTTCTTTATTTCTCTAAAAAATCTGTATCTGTTTCAAGAATAAGAAATGACCTACCACGTTCTCCCCTTTGCATTCCTTGGCTTTGTTGACTGCCTCCCCTTATTTCTGCCTTATTTCAACGAGCCCCTCCTTTCCCGTTCTGATTCGCTACATGCATAGTGAGGGTCTCGATTTTACCAATTTTGGTGCCAAAGGTAGCTTAAGAGGGTTCGACGCTGGTCAACCGCTCTCGACATGTCCCACACGCTCGAGTCACGGCCCGAGGATTAAAAAGAAGCTCCCCTTCACCCCGAGTAGTCCGAGTGGCGCTGGCTACCACCCCCAAGTGCAGGAAACGATTGCCTTTGCATAAGTCCCTCCGATAGTGTAGTGGTCATCGCACCAGACGAGTATTATGGAGGTCGTGGGTTCAGACCCTAAGCGGCAGCCTATTTTTCTCCACTTTCTTTATTTCTTTGAGAAATCTGTATCTGTTTCATGGATAATAAAATACCTACCACATTCTCCCGTTAGCTTTCCTTGGCTTCCTTTACTGCCTACCCTTATTTCTGTTTGTTTTCAACGAGCCCCACATTTCCCATTTCCTCATTTCCCAATAGCACATTACAACGATTAACGCCACCCACATTGTTGTCTAAGTTTGTGATGTACTGGAATGAGCTCCTTGTCGTAAGCATGCGCAGCAGGGAGAAAATGACGTCATTACACGCTGAAATCTCCACTAAGGCGTTTGTGTGGAGAGAGATAGTGAATAAACTTTAAGTAAATCAAGTAATGGCTGGCAGCAAAACTAGTTCCTGCCTCAAAGGTGCCCCAGTAATGCTAAGGAATTTGCAAAAGAGCTCCGCTCGCAACCTGGGCAACAAACAGGCGATTTCTGGTGTTCCGCAAGGCGTAATGCTTTTGTCATTTAGCACCAAAATTATTTTGGCTGCTAAAACGCAACGATATTGTTTATAGTTCAGAATATTGTTGAAAATTGCGAAATCGCATTTAGTAATTCATTGTTGTCAGCCTGCAGCCGCAAGCAGATGTTTTTTTTTTTTTGGCTCTAAGGGGGATAGAGAGAGAAATAACTTTATTTCGGAGAGGTTCAGGCGCTGATGGTAGGCGCCCACCCGATATGGGTGGGGGAAGCCACAGCAACAGAATAAATTTATTGATGACCATAAGTGCTGATATCAGAGCACTCGCCCAGACGGGGGCATTACTATTTAATGATACTTAGGCTTCCACTTGCGGTGCAGGCCATCATTAACATGTCTTGCTTATGTACACGGCACGGATGACCAGACGAGCCATTCACTGCTTGTAAGAAGAAGGGGGGTGGGAAAGAAGGTAAGGTCTGGGTGTTGTTAGCACTCCCATGCCTGGTGGGTACAGAGTGCCGGGCGTGGGACAGAAAGTGCGTTGGAAGGGAAACTGAGTGGCGTAGATAGCGTGGAGAAGGTGGCTGTGGGCATAGGAATTTATCTGCGGTCGCAGAAGGGCGGTGAATAATTATTTACTAATCAAGAGTGAAGTGGCGGGAATTTTTTTTCTGCCGTGTATATTACGTGCCAGGACATCTGATCAACGAAGAAGTGGTTCCGTTTTGGTAGCAGCGGAGAGCGTTCCCTCCAGGGTAATGACCCAGTGGTATGTACGCGTGGGCAGCGGTGGTAACCCCATAATTACCGTCGATTGACTCATGACCAGGAACCCAGACGATGTGTCGCTCGGGTTGCTCTCGGGTGGTTTTAAGAAATTTGGAGGCTGATGTAGTGACGCACTTTCGCAGATCATCTTTGGCACGCTGCCTGCAATCAGGAAGTATTGTTAAATATCTGTATGCCTGTGCAGCTTCGGGGAGCGTGTGGGTAGAGTCAGAGAAATGAAGATATAAGCAACAAATAAAGAAATTAGGCATGTGGCGCGCTCTTCCATCGCGTGAGCACCGTGAGCGTGATTACGCGTGAGCACCGCGAGCAAGGTAAAATTGAATGGAATGAAGAAAACACGGTATCGCTTCAACCATGGAAGGAGCCACGGGGGGCAGGAAGAGCTTGAGGGGGAGGGGGAGGCGAGGACAGCATGTTACGTTACTGAAGCGGCAGAAGATTCGACAACATTTGCAGCGGAGCAAGCAGATACGAGGCCATTGCTTTTCTGTGCAGCATTCTTTGGGAGGCAGAACTTTTTCATAATCCTGCCTCAGCTTTATGGCCTTGCTTTAGCGGGGCTGTATTCCCCCCAACCTCTACTTTATTGCCTCATTTTAGCAATCTCCAAACACTTGCCGCCAGTAATGCTGAGTTATACGCATTTGCCATGAGCGGTCCATGCGCTTTTTAAGTAAAAATGGCTGTCAGATGTCATACACTTTCAGAAAAAAAGAAAGTATATGACAGCTGCATCTTACTGGTACTCACCTACGGAGCAGAAACCTGGCGGCTCACTAAGAGGGTTCAACCTAAATTGAGGACAACTCAGCGAGCTATGGAACGGAAGATAAGTCTAACATTAAAAGACAGGAAGACAGCGGATTGGGTCGGGGAACAAACGCGTGTTACGGAAATATTAGTAGAAATTAAGAAGAAGAAAGGGACGTGGGCAGGGCATGTAATACGAAGGAAAGATAACCGCTGGTCGTTAAGGGTAACAGAGTTGATACCTGGAGGAGGCAAGCATGGCAAATACGGCGGAAAGTTAGATGGACAGATGATACCAAGAAGTTTCCGGGAATCAATTGGTCGCAGTTAGCACAGGACTGGGTTAACTGGAGATAAACGGGAGAGGCCTTTGCCCTGCAGTGGGCGTAGATAGGCTGGTGATGATGATGGCTGGCAGATGTCTGAAGCTGCGGTGCGTCCTTCCATTTAGTGCTGCCTCCTAACTCAATGTGACGTGCACTCAGTCCGCATGTCTCTCGACTGGTTGCGTCAAAACACCAAACTTCAGGCCTTTGCTATATGAATACTAGCTGATCACGAATGCCCTTATGCTTATGCTAAGCCGCACAGCTTCTTTGTCAATTTACTCAAAAAGCAAAGTTTTAGTTTATGTCCCATTTTGTAGCTTTTATTCGTTCGCATTTCTTGCGCGAACAAAAAAATTGCGGAAAAGAAGACAGGCACGCATGAGGGCGTGGCTATAACACTGCACATTAGTTAGAGGAAATCAGCTAGTGTCCTTACGCACGTGCAACCATTCTCTTAAGGCCGCCTCGCTCCGGAGAAATTGCTTTTCTATATTTAACTACGTTTATGTTGCGCTGACAGCGTCGGTTAATACCCTTAGTTGCCGTGACTGAACAAAATATTCCGTGCATTCTTCTTGTTTTTATCCTTCTTTAGGCTTAAAAACAAGGACTCATGTCCCTAGTCTCCCTTTCGTCATGCGAAAGCGGATTATGCTGGCAACCCAATGAGCTGCTTTTGTTCTTGTGTAACGAGCTGGTTAACGGGCGCTTTGCTCTCACCGTATGTTTATCAGCTACACCAGGACAGTGACGTTCTGAAGGGAAGAAAAAACGCAAACAGTGTGAACGCCGTTAGGCAACTTTCAAGTTGCACTGAAGCACCTGAGAAAAAAATAATGTCAAAGATACTCCGCGCTGTCATTGTGAGATACCATCGGAGCTGTAGATTATTTGTCAATTATTAACGCCGGTGCCAATAAATTTTTTGTCACTATGACATGCACTGGTCGGCATACTTGCAACCGCATGCGTGTTCCCGGATAATGTCAAGTCGATGCAACTGCGCTCCATGCAGGTGGATGGGCCAGGTCGTTGTGGCATCGCAAGCAGAACGCCTCCAACATAAAATGCGCGAAGTTATATATTTTTCCTCGGTAATTCCGCATTGAAGCCCCCACCATCACAGGAATAATGCAACTGCAAATACCCCATGGCCCCAGAAGAGTCCGAGGACGCCTTAGCGCTTCGTAAGGATTCTGGATGGGAAAGTATTCATACCCAATAGAATGCCTGAGACGATCTGTGTGGCCCCGAAATCTCCAAATGATTTGTCTTCTTGTCGGTTGACGCAATTTGTGTCGCCATCTCCTTCCGCCTTACGCTTTCGAGTTGCCCTGGACCCGTTTACTACGCATTACGCCGCTTCTCGTTCTCTTTCGGTACTGCCAATTTAAAGCGCTTGACATGGAAGGCCTCTCGCAATAAAACGCCTTAGCGTTTAAAAGACACGTGGAGTATCGGGAGTTTTCATGTGAGGGCAAAAACACTGTATGAAAACTTAGGCTCATACAGCTCCACTCTAAAAAAGGGAGTAGAAAAGTGCCCTGCTTAAAATGCGAAGGTTCTAATGAAATGCGAAAATTACAATGCTGATTTGATAGGGAGGCTTCGAAAAGGCAGCATATCTAACGTGGCGAGAACATAAAAGCATTGTCCCGCCTACGATACACTTATGGCTTGTGGCGCGCTTTGGATGCGTATCCTTGAACTGTATATATGCCAAACAGTATTCGGCAAATATTCTGAGCCACCTTGTTAAACACCTATGGATCACACGACCCTTTTCAATCACAAGAATTTACATTGTCAATGGCGCATGAAGGTTGAAACCTGGATCTGCCGTGCCACAACCTAAATGAGAACGAAGAAACCGACACCCCATGATTACTGAGTAAAGATTTTGCGCACATGGTTGATACAACCATGTGGCCCTTCGCCACGTGTGTTTCAAGCGGAACGTGCCCAAGGTTCGACCTTCAACCTCGCGACCCGAGCACAAGACGTTTTTTTTGTATTCGTGGTTTAAACACTATTTTAAAAGAGCTTTTTTCTGTTTGATGTCGTAAAAAATGCACCCACGTCTATTCATGATTAAAAGAACACTGCATATACCAGTCGTATATTTATCTGTTACCTCAAATATCCGAATGTTCTTGTTTTTTTTTTTTTTTTGCTGAATAAGTTCGAGAAGTATGAAGTACGGTTTCAGGCAAGTTTTGTTGGGGAATGTTTTTGATTATTATAACGCTTTGTTCAAGAGTATTTCCAACTTTTGGCTGGATAGAGGGACAGACAGACAGACAGACAGACAGACAGACAGACAGACAGACAGACAGACAGACAGACAGACCAAATTTTCGCGTTTAATTAGCCCAAGGAAAGACATCACAAAATACGAAACATGCTTCATCGTAAAATTTCCTCAGATTGTTTCGTGAAAAGCAACAATGTGCAAACATTGACACTGCTCATTGTGTTATAATTGCCAGCTTGCGATCTTTTAAAGGACGGTAGCCTTTCTTGGGCTAGGCAAAAACTCCGATTTAACGGAACCTGCTCTACTCGCAGGTTGTCCGGATTTCGTATCGACTTTGGCGGAAACCCCCAAGCGTGCTTCACTGTGCTCTCACGCGTCACATACGAAGACTGAAAACGCAAAATGAAAAGCAATTACGGCGACGTGACGCGAACTGGCAGCGTCAGCTGTTTGGTAATAAAAAAATTGTTGACAGACAATTTGGCTGCACCAATAAAAAAAACAATTGTATTAATTTCTCGGACAAGTCTTACGGATGTAAAATAAATTTTTTACTTATACAAGTATTTGCGCCTCTTGCTTTGTTTTTCGTTCCTTTGTCTTTTGGGTCAAATTATCTCGACCGACTTGTTTTCTTCTACTCACCCGTTATCACGGCCGGATGAACCAAAGCTAGCACTATACTGCCACATTTACATTTTCGATTCATACTTTTGTGTAATCCCCTCAAACCTCCCGACTCCTTGTCAATGCCCCATGCGGGTATTGCCACAAAGTAAGGAAAAACCTCAATAACTTTTGTTCCACAGCTGGCGACGGGCAGAAATATCGCGGTAATGGCCCATCGGGCTATTTGAAGAACTGTTTTAAGGCCCATGGAGTTACTAATGTGTTGTTAATCAGTTATCTATTCAACGGCGGCCATTTTTCTTGTCCGGGCAACCACAGCAGTTTTCCGCACAAGAGGACCTTAAAAGAGTTCAATAAAGGTTTATCAAAGATTTGACTCGCTCCGACCCACATCGACCATGTCTATATTTCTACCGCACTTTTTTTTTCGGTGTTCCAAGGTCTTTTGTTTCTAGTTTCGCACGAATCATAAAGGCGGTGGTCTCATTGCCAAGACAAGTTGCTATTCTGCACTTTGAATTTCCCTGCCCTTCTGTCGTCATAATGGGAACACCGCATGTAGTCCAGACTAAAGCTTCACCGGTCATCCACCTTGAGAGGCCGAGATTACCCTTATTAACTTTCCTAAAACCAGTCCCGATTGACATTTCTTTAAAAAAGAACTCTAATTTTTCTAATGTACTCGTGGTCGGCCTACCCAATGCTTCCTGTGCTCTAGGAAGGAAACACATTTATAAACAATGCCTCCAGCGGTAATTGTCCGGAAAAGTTTCGTCTATTTGTTCAGGCTCACAATCTTCAATCTAAATCTTCAGGCTCACAATTAAACTTGCCCATATACAGATATATATAGCTAGTGTGTGCTTGCACCAGGAAAAGTTTCGTCTATTTGTTCAGGCTCACAATCCACAATCTAAATATTCAGGCTCACAATTAAACTTGCCCATATACAGATATATATAGCTAGTGTGTGCTTGCACCAGGAAACCCATGATACATGAAAGCGCGCAGGAAAATTTTCTATGAACCCTTTAAAATCCCAGGCAAATATTTGAACACTGCTACGCATTGAACCAAATCACGCGCATGAACATCCTCACGCACACTTGCATATATACCCACGCAAACACACGTCCACACGTATCACTTTTATGCAATTTCGTCGCGTATTAGGTCGTCTTCACCACCAATAAACCTTTCAACCCAGGTTTCAAACACACTGAAGAAAGCAAAAAGAAAATAAAAGAGAACAGACACACAAACACGCGCGCGCACACACGCACACACACGCGCACACGCGCGCACGCACGCACGCTTACACGCACACACGCACACGCACACACCCACACAGCTATCAAGGATTTATCTATAGCTAAAGTTTATCCTACAATTTTTATTTCTCGTAATAGTTAGCGAAACTCACCGCCATCAAAACTGTAAATTTTCGATATCATTGCGCCCGATAAATATGTAAAAAACCCTCATTTTTCATCAACACGACGCGCAGAAACAATTCAAGCAAATTAGCCAGTTTTAAGTATTTTTATGGGGCCATGGTCACGTTATTTCGCACATAAGTGTTCTTCTCAGTATTTTCCGCAATAAAATGCTACGACCATGCCTCAAACAACAAAAAACACCACAAAAGTGAAACTACAAAAAAACACAAAACGAGGAAGGTTTCCAGAAAACCTTTCATTAAGGCAGCTCGGTTCGCACTCCTTGTGCACACAGCGGTTTATGGGCGGTATAGGAAATCATACAAAAAAAGAAAGCCATGCAAGTATCATTCTCGCCGGCCTAGTACGGTATTGGCAAATTCAATACTGCTTAGAGATGTGCTCGTGAAATGTGCTCACGCAAATATACGCACCGTATCGTCACCATCTGTTTTGACTGCTGGCATATTCAATAACGTTTGCGTGTATGCCTTACCGCAGAATAGGGATGACAACGAAAACGTGCGTACACACGGGCCGATTTGTTTGGACGACAAACCGTCTCTGACTCATCTCGAAGGATGACTGGGGAATGTTGACGCTCGAGCTATGCGTTCGATTACAGCCGGCTGTCTCTTCGTAGATGAAAGCTGGCTCAATCTCAGCGTTAAGCCTGCTCTACGAGGCGCATAGAGCTGGACAGAGTGGTACGTCAGGCGTTGGGAGCTTCATAACGAAGTTTGCTTACAGGTCTTGCAGAGCTCCGTCACTTGTAGAGACTGCGGGTACACCGGTGAATCTGTAATCCGTATGCTACGAGGGCCCTGATAATTAGCACTGTTTACACCGTATGTCCTGCAACGTTTGCCAGTGATTTATCTGGAGAGTGTGACTGAGCAGCGTCCTTCAGGTCTGCCTCGCGAAAAAGAGAAGCCGCACGGACGCATCAGTACGCCTCACTGTTGTCTTGATGAACTCTTCTCTTGTGCGTAGTTCTGGCAAAAATATACCTTACGTAAGAACTGTCCTGTTTGTACGTGTCATCCTTCCTTTCTCCTCCCTCCCTTCCTAGGGCGTCGCGTACTCTGGGCTGGAGGACCTGTGGCAGGTTTGTGTCAGATATATCTCAATCGGATTAACACGTCGTCGGGGTTTTGAGTGGATAACTGCGACCGACTGGAGGCTTCATGCACACTGCAACTTTCGTGAACGCTGATTCATTTTCGTTTGATGCATGAATCAGTGTGCTTGATTCCCCTCTAACCCGTATACTTGCTTCCCTCATTCTATACGACCCTCTTTCACTCGACAACGCACTTTTCTGGACGTCGCACGTGGAGGTGATATCTATAGTGCATTATTCTTGGGTAATTTTGTAAACCGCATACTGCCTTAGACAAAGAGATTCTTCTTAAAGACAGCTACATGCCAACGTTAGCGGATAGTTTGCTCTATACCTGTAAATGTCTGGATTGTATAGCCCGTGTACTTCGAACCCCACAGTGCTTTCTCACGCTTTTTCTTGCACCTGAAATCCACTTGGTGTTTTCTATGATGTAACATAGCGCTCCACCAAATTTATACAAACACATTTATACAAATAAAGTTATACAAACGCTACCTGTAGATACGAACTTTCCTTCTGTCGGTCTTGTTATCTTTTGCCAACGTTTTCATTTAAAAGCTCGAGCAAGAAGAATTTCCAATTTCCTTCCTGCGCTTTGTCTAGTGTGTCTGATTTCAGAAAAGTTTAAGTGTAAGTGAAAAATATGGCACAGCTTGCGCTACTGTAGCGAGATTGGAGGAGCAGAAGAGCTGGCGGCGCCTTTGCCTTCATCGGAGACCCAGTCTATGCTATGGGCGCCTAAATTCTTTGTAAGTTTCTTTATTTTTTTTACGCTTCAAAAAAACCCATTCGGCTCTACTCCATGTGAAAATTCCTATATTGTTTTTTTTTTTGCTCGTAAGTGTTGCGCATTTCGTGCTAACAGAAGCCTTTTTTTTCTTGTTTGTTGGCTGCAAATGTTATGCACATATTACCCGCCGCTGCTAACCCCGTACTCCTGCCGCCGTTGGGGCAGCCCTGTGGTTAGGTGTCCGGTTTCACAGTTTAAATTCGATTCCAGGGACATCCCTAACCATATTATTTTCTTAAGGCTTCGAGGTATTTGATGTCACTTAGGAATAATACTCGGACTAAACAGCTCTGCGGTTAAAACGTAGGACTGCCCAAGCAAGGTAGAAAAAGAGTGCTGATATCATACCCAACTGGAACCGCGTGTCACACAGTAAAAAAAAGGCGGCACAAAGGTGCAGGGTCAACGGAGTTTTTTGCGCACCCAGCCAGTTTGCCAAGGTTTTTCCAACATTAACAAAGACTAAGGTACCACAGTGTACAAAGAAGCACGTGACACAGTACACTGTCGGCACCAATGTTGCAGCGTACGATGTGCCCATATCTTGCAGCTGGAAATACGAAGGGCAGATGCGTAGATCTTACAATTACCGAACGCGTGAACATAATTAGACTGTAAAAAACAACGCTGGCGGCCCCATGCATGAGCACTGTGAACAGTGCAACTTACCTCCAATGTTTTACAGACGAAGATTGTGCACATGACCAGCGATAAGTTAGAGCGAGAAATAATAAAAGCATCTTATATCAGAGGCCGGGGACAAGTGCATTACTGATCCATGTATTGTTCTATCGGAAATATAAGCTGTCTTTCTGGAAATTAGTTCAGGGGTGACGCAATGTGTGTTTGCGAAAAAAATGGTCAGGTGAAAGAGGTGTCTTCTCTGTTGTTATTGCTTCGACACCGCCCTTTTTAGAGTCTTTAGTTTTCAACTACGCAGAACGACCTTGGCCTGATGAGGTTGTTGATAATTTTGTTTTCTAAAGCAAGTTGTCTTTACATTTTCCTGAAAAACATATGCAATGTAAATGGTCACTTAAAAGAATGCTACCTCTTTTTTTATGTAATTGTGTTCTGTATTCTTGTGGCCAGTGCTGCCTGTGCCCTAAACAATGTTGACGTGTGGGAACCGTGCGACTAGGAGTACTGAGAAAAGGTTTTCCCTATATTCGCCTTCCGCCTAACTTTTAATAGAGGCGCATAAATGAAACTAAATGATTTTCGTAGCAAGAAATAACACACCACCACGAAAAGCTCGTAAAAAAATTAGTCCAAACACACCAGAACGATGGACTACCAAGGAAAAAGCACTATCTAATAAGAAAACATTTGGGCAGCGTGGAGTTCACCAAGTGGAGGATCATCGAAGCTGCTATCAGACATGGCCAGAAGCTGGTCTTTAAAGAAGAGAAAAATAAGCATTTCTTTTTTGTTGGAAATGTAACCGTAGGAGAAGCTGGATCTGGATACCGGGCTGAAGCTTCAAACACTCAGCTTCACTGATCCGGCTTGGCGTGTTTTGAAGCAGCAGGATCATTATTTTTCTCATCCATTTTATAAAGTTAAAGAGTACATGACAAAGTAACAACCTTGCACTCAGGGAAGCTGGAGGAAATTCTTTGCCCGGCAAAATTGGTGCTCGATGTTCTTCCAGGCTTTGTATATCCTCCAAAAAGTTTCCGTTTGAAAATATGAGTTGCATGATGCGGAAACTGATGGAAAAATGACATTACAAGAAGGGTTCTTTCTTCCTAGTCTTGGTCAGTCTCTCTAGTGTTTGAGACGATGTTTACAATTTTTTTAATGTGAAAGGTATTCCCTTATCCTGTGTAATACTAGAACATCCAGGCAGGAATCATTCCCGCAAGGTTTTCGCCACGCTGGTGTGTTGTGTGGGTGTCTTGCATCTGTGTTTAGTTTCTCAATTCAGTTTGCTGCCAGGAAGGCTCACGGCGGGAGGTGCTGGGCCGTGCTAAGCTGTTACGAGACCCGCTTCTCATTTCACCATTGCTAGACAATACCGTCTGACTATTGTAGTCCGGCACGCGTTCGATTACCGCCGCGGCTTGCCGCTTTTCTGATGGAGGCGAAAAGCAAAAACGCCCGTGTTTTAAAAATTTCGGTGGCGCGTAGAGGTATTCCGCTACTACTACGGGCGCGACTCATCTCCTGTGCAGCGTCCGCGCTTTAAAGGAGACATGCAGACAAAATTCACGTTTGTTTTATTCGAAGGATTTGATGTTGTATAGTCCCCCGGGCCCTGGTCTTGCAACAAATGATGCTTTATTCACTGAGAAAGCTAATGAATTTCAGTTAATTTTAAATTTCTGATTCTCCCGCCAAATCGGTGTTTCGTTACGTCTGCGATGTCGTAGCAAGAATATGTCTTTAAAGGAGCCATGAAGAGAAAACACAAGTTTGGTTCATTCGAAAGATTGCCTCGTTGGAACCATAACGACACCACTTATAACGCAAACTTCGCTCAAATAAGCTACATAATTATGAAAAAAAGGAAATGACCATGCGACCCCACCAGCTCATTTTCCGCACCAGAACCTGTGATGTCACTTGGGAATGCTCTGCGATTGGCGGAGGCCGGCAAAAGCAAACGCATGTTAGGCAGGGCTTACAGTTTGCATAGCGAGCTAAATGCCCGTGAAACATACTGCACATTCTTTTTATGACAAAGAACGGTGGAGTAAACGGTTGAAGGTCCGAACGAACTCGCAAGCGTGTGCGCCAATGCATACAAAACTAGCGCCGGCCGAGCTCGACATCTCGCCGTCGCGCAGACGAATTTTCGGGTTCGAGGCTCTTCGGGGCCACGAACCGTTCCAGCACGCACAGCCGCGACCTTGCTTCGTATCGTAATCCCTTCACAGGAGGTTGGCCGTCATATCGCCAACCAGCAAAGGTAAAAATAGAAACGAGGGGGAGTAAGGAACAGCAAGAAGCGACGGGATAGTGCCAGTCGTCGCGTAAGTTTCGAATGGTGTTGGCTTGCTGCTGTCGTTACGAGCTCGTTTCCAGTTTACAACCACTGAAAACTTCAGTTTGTTCGAGTACTTACAATGAAAATTTCGTTGCTCGCGTTTTTGAAATGCCCATGTAGTACGGGCAAATCGTCGAGGGAGTGCGACATCCCCGCCGGTGAGGAGATCTCCTTTCATGTGCTGCCCAACGACGAACCTAGGCGAAGCAAGTGGCTACGTTTTGTGAACTTTGCAAACGGAGGAGAAAGAGAACTAAAGGAAGTACGAGTGTGCTCGCTTCATTTCCGAGGAAGTTATTACGGCAGGGACCCTTACGTTAGCTCACTCCTGGGACATGCTGGCGCTCGTCGCCGACTCCGTCAAATCGCTCTGACCTTGGGGAAAAAAATGCCGTAAACACCGCGCATTGACGCTCGTATCTTTCTGGTCGAAGCAGAGAGCTCGCGCGAACGGCTTTCCATACACGACACCGGCCAACTGGCATAAGGGATACTGCTACTGAAATTGAACTATTATTAACCGTAATCAAAATACGGCACATACGTGCCAGTCTATATTCGTCCGTCGCGACGGGGCTGACGAGGCAGCGGTGCCGACGGCTGGGCGTTCGTCTGTTGTGGCTATCGCGGAATGGTCGCTTTCCCGTCCACCGCGTATCCCACAACTCTTGCCGCTCGTGCACTTAGAAGCATTGAGCGTTTTTTGTGGTGTGAGGTTGTTAAATGCAAGCCCGAGCTCCTCGTCGAGAGTTTTGTTCTCCGGATCAGGCGATTCCATGACTAGGGCTGCGGGTGCACTAGGTTTTACTAGTATTTTTAAAATGGCCGCCGTCTCGATCGACTCCCGCGTGTGAGTGCTATATGGAGTCGACATACTAAGTATCTGTTTCATGGACCGGCTCTATGACCGCCATTTTACACGTCACGGAATGTTTCAATTTTAGCGGGAGATTTAAAATTTTGCTTAAATTGCCTTATTTTCTCAGTGAATAAACATCATTTGCTTCCGGGAAAGCGCTTGGGGTACTATGAAACACCTAATCTTTCGAATAAAACACACTTTTGTTTTCTCTTCATGGCTCCTTTAAGAGAATGGTAGTGCGCTGTTTACTCTGCAGCCTATTGCGGAACGCCCAGTTTACCGTTCGTCCTCTTAGATGGCGCCACCATACTGCGCAAGGCCGCGGGCTGCTTTTGCTTTTTTTCTGACCGTATTTGCACATGGCTTCTAGGTAGTAATCGTTTCGTAAAACATGGGGGTAGGCTCTACAAAGAGGGTCACCTAAGGCAATGTCACTTACGCCAGTCGCCCTGTCGTGCGAGATAATTTCAAAGTGCCAGGCTGCAGTGCAGCTACAACAAGCATAGTGCGCGCAGTACAAAACAACAGTACGCATTGTTTTCTTCTATGTTTACGGGTATGTTGGTGACTCTACATTGTTTACCCACCATTCTTACTGCTATATAATGAATATGCATTACATTTAAGCGAAATAGCTCGTTCTGCAAGCTTATACGCCCTGCCTAACTTGCTTTAGCTTTTTCCGGCCTCAGCCAATCGCAGAGTTGTGCATATTATGTCATTACTTCTAGAGCGGGAAATTAGCTAGTGACTAGAGTACTGCATGGGGGCGGAATGACCCGAAAACCCGGGCCTGAAACCGGTTGATAGTGGGTCCGGGCCGGGCCCGGGCTTAATGCTGCGGGCCTGGACCAGGGCTCGGCTCGAGGCCATGAGGCCGGACTGGGCTCGGGGTTGAATTCACGGGCCTGGCTGTTTATATTTCCGACAGAAAGTGTAGAAAAGAATATTAAAAGAATGTTGTGAGTTTATGTTCCACGCGCTACCCGACGCTAGGTTCTATCAATTCTTTTAAACGAGTGTTTTATTAAGTCTGATAGTCCACTGTACTGTACTTTTAATCGTATTTCATGTACTGCATACATATTTTACAGTTTGGGATATAGCATACCAAAGATACGATTACAAAGAATGCCCGTAGCGCGCAAAGAATTAATTCGGACAAACCTGGAACTCTGCACGTATATGTCTATATACACGCAGGTTTTACATGTCGCACCCTCCGAAATGCGGCTGCGGTGGCCGGGAGCCGCTGAGAAAACCACTGCAAATTAAAACACTTCAATGCACGTACATAGCTAATCGTGGGTTGAAAAGCAGCACCAAAAAAGTTAAGCATACGAAATTGTGGCCGAGACAACCACGTGACGTAGCCAAGAATCTTGTCATTAAATGTGATGGTGTCTCTGATATAAGAATACGAGCTATTATCACGCCGTTGTGACGTGAACCGAATACGGTAGAGGATAAAGTACGTTCACTAACTAACCCTAATTTTTTTTTCATTTCAATCCATGGAGTGCTGTACACACTATAGGCTCCGTCTGATTACCTTCGACGAAGACACTCAACCAAATGTAATAAATTTCCTTCATCGTCTAAGCCCGCGCCTGGGCACGCCCACGCGGGCCCTCTTTAGTTTTAAAATACGTTACCGCACTCGGGCCTCAAACTCAGGCCCGTGCAGGGCTTTACTTGCGAGTCGCATGGCCATTCACTCTTTTACTGATTAAATGGCTTATTTGAGCAAAGTAGACGTTAACAGGGGTGTCAGTATGATTCTAACGAGGCAATCTATCGAATGAATCAAACTTTTGCTTTGTCTGCATGGGCCCTGTAAGCCTCATAATCAATCAATCACCAATTGTAGTCGTATTTCAGGAATGGCAGGAACCCCATCTCCACTCACGGAAACAAAAAGAAATCACAGAAGCAATCAAGTGAAACCGCGTTTGAGGGTTTCGATTTTATATGTTTTCAAAGCGGAGCAGTTGCAGTCGGCTGTAATGTGTGGCGCGTAAGGCGTTAACCATAGCAAGAAAATGCCCAGCGCTTGTTCGAGCATGCCTCGCGGCGGCCACCGAGCATCCATGGCATGCACGCTTTAGCAAAAAAATAATGGCAAGAACCTTGCGGAGAGCCATGCGTTACCTAGCAACCAACAACGCCCCCCCGCTAGCACGAAACCTGCTCGGCGAATCCTAGACGCGACTCCAGGAATGCCGCACATTGTGGTGCACACACGTGCCGCCGTTGCGCCCAAACTGTCGTCAAGCGCTGCCGCATATGTAATGCCAGGCATGAGGAACACGACGATATCGATGCATATGCCGATGACTACTACTAGCACACGGAAAGCGACGACAGAAGATGTAAACGAACAGCTTCAATCTTGCACAAATGCGTGATGTTACCTTCCTTGCTTACGTAGAAAGAAATCCTGCAGCTTCTCAATGGTTCATGCCTCGCTCCACTTAGTGCAAGATTCGGCAGTTTTTTTTTGCTGCGGTTGTCGAGAGGTTGAAAAGTTTTGATTCAGTTGGTACTGTTTGCCCTCTTATCTCTTTGGTTGCGAGACAGGCCTTATTTCAATGTAATGCATGCTTGGAAAATGGCATATAAATTCAGTATTGTACGTGGGAGAGTGCCGCATTTTGCGCTAGCAATGGTTGAAGATGGGGATGAATAAATGTTTGTTTGACGAGTGTAAGTTCTGCTGAACGCAAATGCCCAAAACAAAACTGTTAACTTGTTCCCTAACTTACATTTAGGATTTGATAGTTGCGCTGCAGGCCCTCTTTAGAAATTTTTCGTTACCACACGCTAAATCTTGACAGCCCGAGTACCTTTCGATGACATAACAATATACGACGCACACCCTATTTGAGCGTCAGTCCTTCCTGAATCATAAATAACTTAATTGTCAATAAACCATGAGGGGATGATAAAGCGTTACACAGAGTACACAGGTACGTTTGAATGTCCAAAAAGACGTTCTCTTCAAGGGCAGTCCTGCCTCCTATTTTCTAATAAAACAACCGAAAATACCTCAAGGAATCGGCAGCGAAATCACTAAGAGTAAGACAGCGTAGTTAGCCCCAGCAGATCATTTTACCATACGGGTTCCCGCGTAATCAAAGTAGCCTAATGCAGCTACTCGTCACTACTGGATTATTATTATTATTAATTACATTATTATTATGTTCGCACTTTACTGCATTTTTTTCTCATTTCATTAACCCTTTCATCCTCACTTTGATTTCTTGGGTTTGTTCACCGCGCACAAACTTCTAGGCTGCCCTTATTTGTCACTACTTTAAAAAAACTACTGAAAACATCTATCCGCCACGCTTGCAGACGACGACCAGTTTTCCGTTATTCGACTTTGTTCACCTGACACGGCTCTGCCATTTCGCGTACATGTGGAAAAAAGCCGTGAGTGGCCTCTCTATGGAAACCTTTTTGCCTAGAGCAACTCGACGATATGTAGTTTAAAGCGGCCATGCAGACAAAACACAAGTTTGGTTTATTGGAAAGATTGCCCTCGTTGTAATCATACTGACACCACTTTTAACAGTACACTGCGCTCCCATAATTAGGAACTTATGACGTCATAAGCCCTGCTGTGCGCTTGGCTGAGGCCGGTCTAAAGCAAACGAGAATTATGTAGGGCCTATAAGCTGGCCAAACGAGCTATTTGCGCTTCAATGTAGGGCACATTCTTTTTGTAGCAGTAACATTTGGGGGTGAACAGTTGAAGGTACGAACACGTAAACACCGAAGCAGCTAGTGCAGCACTTAGCTGGCTGGCCCCGCTCACACAGCCGTCGGACGCCATGGACTTGTCTGAAACAACACCTGACCACCTGACACAAGCGTCACGGTCGCTTACGTGCACAAGCATATGCTTGTCGAGTCATAGCTTAAGTTGTATTAAACGATTAGTATGCACCGTAATAAAAATACGGCAGGTGTAGAAGTCCGGCCAGAAGCAAAGTGCGAGCACTGGAACTTCAGCAGCATTGTAGCGCAATGTATGAAAGTGGGCGATAAACAAGAAAAGCAAATGGCCGCTAGTGAGATGGTCGCAGCCCTGGTCATCAGGCTACATTTGGTTTAAGGCCCCTGCTCTTAATACGTCATTGTCGACATCACGATAGCCCACGATGTAGCGGGGAAATCGAAATTTTCAGTGAAAATATAAAGCATCGTTTGCTGCCTAACAAGCGCTTAGGGCCCTATAGAACAATAAATCTTTCGAATAAAACAAACTTGTATTTTTTTCTACATAGCCCCTTCAAACGGTCAAACGTGTGATGCCAATGAAATGAGTACGTGCTGCTAGACGGCTAAAACAATTCCACCTGAATCAACTGTCCAGAAGAATTTTGTTCCAAAGGACCGAATTTAAAATAATGTTTATCTTCCCTCCCCCGTAGTGCGTAGACTATCGCATCAGCCAGAGCATCTCTGCAGCTGTTCATTCTCCCCGCTATTTCAATTGATATTTCAGTACCTTTATTATTTTGAACGAGGCTTTTATATTTCAATATTAGATTTTAGTTTCAATTATGTCCGTACAGCATCCAAGGAGCCTAATAAACAATAATTGCAAAAAAAGACTGGAGAGAGCGAGATAGAAACACTTTTATTACACAATAGAAAGATGTGAGAAACTGGAGGGAGCTTCGATTTAGGTCCACCCACATCCAGCGCGGCAACTAACATAAACAAACATGCCTTAACGCTGTGCTGCCTTCTGGGCATTCATTGAAACACAAAATGCCTTGGAGCAAAGGCGTTTAATACACGAGCAAGGTAAAAAAGAGGGGAGAGGCGTTTCAAACCTGATTATATAACGCACTTAAAAAGTTAAACTAACAAAAAAAAATTCAAATATTCAGAGAATTGTCTGCTAGGGCATAGCATTCTTATGCCGCTTTTTGGAGTGCGAGTTTTCTACAGCCAAGTTTATTAGTTTTTTCAAAGTTCTGTTCGAACAATTGTTTTCATTTACGCCATTATAACGATAACAGATATTACTTCCTCCTATCCTGCATTTTTGTGTTATCAAGGTGGTTACAGGGTTCGTAATTTTTTGCCATTTTTAATATTTCCTTTATTTCTTGGTTTTTCAAAATTCTGTTCGGACTAATTATCTCTATTTACGCTATTATGACGACTACAGGTGGAACTTTCGCAAAATCTGCATTATTCGCCAGTAGCGCCAGTAGACTAAAACGTGCAGTAAACTTTGATGCACCCCTTTCCTTATCTCTCTATTCGGCCTCGGTTCTGGCCGAAGTACGGCCGGTAATGCTTCCGGCACCTTTCCGGACCGAGGCTGAAGGTTTAAAAAAGGCCCTACTAAGCGTTTTCTTGGTTTTTATTTGGAGTAATAGGCTTCGCTTAAAACCAGCTAATTTTCGCAGAATAGGCCGTGAGAGATTTGACTGAGAAACGTTATTAGGCTAGCTGTCTAATGGCTCTCTGACACGGCAAATCTAATGACTTTTACAGCAAATTTCATTTGTTCTAAATGTCATTAGTTCGGGGCTACGAGAACATACCGAATGACATTCGAAGCGAATGGCATTTAGCAGCTTGGACAGCTGCTAAATGCCATTGGACAGGTTGGACAGCTCGTAGATCGTTCAGCCACCAAATAGGCGTAGCTTGGATAGCAATGGTGCATCACTGCAAAGAATGTTGCGTAATAAACCAAAGGATAATGTTTCTAGAACCTGTCACTGAACCTATATTTTCCCTTTCAGGAGTACAATGTATGTCAAATAAAGAAAGACAAACAAGTACTTAGAAAAAAAGCTCTTCCTAACCCCTACCCGCATTCCTCGCGGACTGTTCTCTACTTTTCACGTATACGTAATGTCACCTAAAGAGTGATTTTCTTTTTTTAATTTTAAAAAATATTTATTTATTTTGTTTTAACAAAACTGTTACGTATGAAGATATTCTACACGCACTTGAACTATAATTTTGCAATTTTGCCCGGCTTGCTAATCGCCTCCGATATCACTTTCAATGAAATTTGTATCGCCGTGTAGACCCGCCCGGCCGAACCGGAAGTCATTGACAGCTAATGTCATTCACTTTGTATGACATCGGAAGTGCCGCGTGACAGGGATATAGGATTTTACGCTCGTGAAATGTCTGTTGGGCCGTACCTAACAAAAAACAATGAACACCAAGCATAACGGAAAAAAACAAGACAAACACTGGCCCTACCCATTTTTTTCTAGCCAGAATTTTTAATTACAAAAGGTACATTTACATATTACCACTTTTTGAGAATTTGGAAATACCACTTTGTGGTTACTCCTCCTAGCTGCAGGGAGTATGCTAGAATGGCATGAAAGGAAGAAGACTTGGGGCGATTGGCTGGATGATTCCTAATTGCCTACATTTACCCCACTCGCAGAGTCGCGAACGAACGACGCCGGAAATTGGAGGTGAATTAGCAGCGCGACAAAGGCATACCCCGGGGAGTACAGGAATGGCTGCCTTGATTGCGGCCGTGTCTGCGAAGCAACATGGAAAAAAGGACGTAGCAGAAAGAAAGGAGTAAACTGACTTCGTAGCGAGAAACTTAGCAGTTCTGGAAGCAATGGGGTCGATCTAAAACGAAGGATCAATAAAGGTAGAAAACGAATCCGGGAAGAATGGTCGCTGCAGAATGGAATATAATATAATCGTCAGTTGGAGGAAATGGAGGCGTTGAAGAAGCGCATGAGTGGCATTCTTGAATAACGAGATTTCAGACCTTCGCGCATGTGTTCCTTTTATGATTAGAAGGAACACACAGATCATCAGAAAAAAAAATTATAGCTAATCACGCAATGACATCAGACGTCTACTGCGTAAAGCTTTTATAAAGGAATAGTTTGATAAAGCTTCAATAGTTAAAATTCACTACACGCATTCTATTGATGTGGCTGGAAAGATTTCAGGACATTCTTTTTAAACTGCGCCGTTTGCGGGGCACCCAACGGCACCACCATGAACGGCTGTGAGGTCACCAACCTGCGTTATAGCCTCATGTGCTTGTAGGGTGCCGCATTTTGTCACCTTCTGTAGCGCCGTCATAACGCTTGCGCATGCATCTGGAATCCTGGAATACATGTCTTTTGAAAAGGATAACCTGCCGGGTCTTGTGCTGAATTAGGCACGCTCCATTTTCCGGAGGAAACAGGACACAAACAATTATGTGCAAACAAATGGTTTGCACGTTCGCAACTTAAGTGAACCAATCAGCCCGACACCACTGACTCTTAATATGCTATCCCCACCCCTCCCTGCAATCAAGCAGGAATATTCCGACGAAGCCTACGAAGCCTAGCTACGAAGCCTACGAAGCCTAAGAGTTTCTCCGGGTACGCAACTCAGTGGGAAGAAAAGAGTGTTCACACATGTTTATGTGAAATGAAAAGCATGTTCACAAAGAAAAGAATGAATGTTCAGAAGCAGCTTTTTCTGTTTTATTTTACACTACTCTCGAAGTATACCAACACTTCTGCCGTATAGGTCTCACAAATCCTGAATGCGTGCAGGTACACCCTTCATTTAAGTCACAGATGTTTTGCGGGTAAGTTATCTTCTCATTAAGTCAAGTGCTAATCCTCCAAAACATTATTTCCCGTGGCCGTAGATGCTAATTTGCGAAGGGTTCAGATAATCCCTTTTCATTATTATTAGAAGAGGATACCGCGCTGTTATGAGCACTCCTACAGCCACGCGCGGTTTTTTTGTAAAAATAAAAATACGCTTGCCTGCCTAGTTTAGCGAGGCTAATACAATTTACAAAAATTATTGTGGGTGGGCCTGGAAACGCCTTAATTGCTCGCTCCGTTTCAAACAAGAAACAGCGCGAGCAGTTCCGGCATTGAGGATTTTTACCTCAATTACCCAACAATGTCTGCTTTTTTTATACTACCAGTTTTAACTTAGAGCTCTGGCATGCAAAGTAAGCATGTTTTTCATAGAGTTCATAGAGGGTAGTCTTTTGCGCTACAGTATTCTAGGAATTTCCGTCGTTTTTAGAATACACGGGAGAGCTTTTGTCGCCTTGTCCGTAGATGACGGAGAAGGCCGGTGGCCCAGGATTGTCTCCTCAGAGAACGGGCACCGAGAGTCTAGCTTCTGTAGAGTCGAAGAAAGTTGGCTTCTTTCCGATGAAAACCATGGACACTCGCATAGGACATGTCGTATGGTCTCTGGTGTGTCACAGACATCGCACGCCTCACTGGCTGCTATTACAATCAAACAGGAGTAAGCATTTGTGAATGCGACTCCAAGCAAGAGACGACAAAGATTCGTTGCATCAGATTCGTGGAAGGCCTAATGGAAGGGGGCGCTAAAGATGCGGGTTCAGGACATGAATACGAGCGCGGCGTGAACTATTGGGTAGTCCCCTTAGATAGCGTGGTCTGCCGAGCAAGTTTGCGGAGAGTCCTAGCTGCGTCCGTCCTTGATAACGGAATGGATATGGTGTCCGTTTTCTTGGTGTGCCAAGCGGACAGCAGCGTCCGCACTTTCGTTTCCGGCAATGCTGCATTGACTGGGGAAGCCACTGAAAGGCAATGTCATGACTTGCTTGTGTGGCATGGTCGTACAGTAGTCTTATGTCGGCCAGCAGCTGTTCATGAGCTCCACGGCACAGGGCTGACTGGAACGATTGAAGCGCAGGCTTTGAGTCGCAGAAGATCGCCAATCTTCGGCATAAGTTTCTTCAACGGTGTGAAGGGCACAACGGATGGCGGTAAGTTCTGCAGCCGTGGAAGGGGTACTATAAGCTAAATCTGCAGAAAATTCTTGAAGAACCAGCAGGTAAAAAATGCTCGTAATAGTGAATTTTTTGAACCTAGAAATAATAATTTTTCGCAACAGTACAGAACATCAGTTGTTTGAAGGCCCTCACCACAGCCGTCTCCAAATATATCTGGGTCTAATAACGTCCCTATTCGTTCACCCGTTGCCTGTGTGAGTGTTCCTTTTCTACTGGTTTTCAACCTTTGAGGGTGGTAACATTCGCCAGGCTGAAAAAAGAAAACGAAGAAAAAACCGGGCCATCTTCACTAACGTGAAACATGGGCAGGTGAGAAGCATGGAGATTATAAATGTATGATGCGGTTTCGATGATGCGGTTTTGATGCATGATGCGGTTTCGGAGTTATGATGAAATGCATGATGTGGTTTCCATGCTGAGCGTTAGGCGACTTACGGCTACTTACGCCTTGGCGATTTTTTTTTTCACGGTGATGAAACCGTTGTGGGGTAGAGGTATATACAGCGTTGCTGTAAAAGCCTTGTGTCATTGAAGCAGTAAGCGATCTAGCACAAGGCGTTGAAAAACGAGTGCCCAGTGTGTTCTTTTAGTAGGCGGTATACGTTCTAGCGCGACGCGTTGAAAACATATGTAGTCCCAGCGTTCTAGTACCCTGACTGCGTGAGACGCCGACAGTACGAACCCCTAAGGTGCTTCGCCCCTAAAAGCGCAGCGCGCTAATGTAATAAAGTACGCGTCAGCCTGGAGGGTGAACGTTGGTATCATCTGTTTTTAAACGGGTTAATTTATCAGTGGATCAACGGCCTAATTGCAGCATCCCTACTAAATAGAATCGCATGCTCATAGAACCCATTCTGTAGAGCGCCGTAAGGAGATGCGAGAGCAAAGCCCTTGTAACAATGTTTTATTAATTTCTGTTGACATTTCGTTGACTTATTATTTCTTCAAACGGAAGGTCAACACAAATTAAATGCTGATTGTGTTTAGACATTACGAACTCAACGGAATTTTCGTTGTGGTCTGCACATTGTCTTTTCGGGTGTGGGAGTTTTTGTTGATTTTTCTTTTATTCTTAAGCCCCCCATAGTGATTATTTGTAGGGACGTTCATCAGGAAATAATACCATATACTATCTACATACCTGTTCGTGTAGAGGCCGGTGGGTCGAGATTTCGGTCCACACAAAAATACCCAGGTGGTCAGTTAATTCGTATAGCCTTCCCCTGCAGTGCTCACCATAGGCCAGGTGTAGCTTCGGTTTGTTAAACCACTTTTTTTCATGTCTTTGGAGTGTGACCTGTTGCGGTAGCAGGTGGTTTTTTTAGCAATATAAAGATCAAATTATATTTAACAGCCCTACATTGTGCTTCGTAGAGCTAATTATAGAGACCATATTGAAGTGCGCTAATCGGTCTATCTCACAGATAATGAAAAGCTCTATACTTAGGTACAAATTAATTAGGAATGACAATAGCTCATGTAGTTTATCCCTCCACTGAAGCGATGGACCCCGATGTCAACTCATGAGCTTTTTGAAAGGAGGTTGCGCTTTTGCGGGACATCGTCTTCTTTTTGTCATGTGCTCAGGTGAGCACGTGGTTGTGAGGCCCATTTCACAGAAACGAGATCCCACTTCTACAGTTCAGAGCCTTGGTTAGGGCGGGCTAATGCAGCCTCCTAACGCAATTGCATTGATAGCTTTGGCCATGCCTATTATTGGGGCTTCAGCTTCGTGAAATGCTTGACAAGCACCATTGCAACGTTGCACATTAGCAATGTTGCAAGGGGTGCACAGCTTTTCATGATACAATTCCTATGTCGCGTTTGTTTGCGTTTGAGCCTTTTCTGCGGAGGTGTGTTCAGAGGTGGTGGTTACGTTGTTTCATTGCCCAAAGCCGTGCGTGTTATCAATGTGTGACTGTAAATGCAAATTGTGAAAACCGCTTCCGTTCACCACGTGACGTTTATTTCACATTTTTTGTGCCACTACACCATCTCTTAGAGTAAGAATACGGACCTTCATTTAAGCTCTGGTGTTTAACTATTGATAGCACGGTCTACGAACGCACGACTTTTTAAATAAACGAATGCTTTCACCGCAACAGAAACCAAGCAAAAAAATCTTTAACCTAAATATCAACAAAACACAAGGAGCACTCTTAAAAACCTCAACAAAACATCAACATAAAATTCAGTCGAATCTGAACTAAAACTCAAGGAAAATTCAAAGTATCAACTCAATGAAAAATCATTAATAACACGCCGCCCACTTTGGATAGAAGTAACAAATCCTCAACAAAACATTAATGAACTTTTTTTGAAAACTCAGCAAAATTTGCTTAGTCAATTTAACAAAATTTCGATTGAAACTCACGAAAAATTCAGGCAGTCAGTGGCAACGGAAGTATTGCAACAAAAACGTACACCTTCCTGGCGTCACTGTTCGATAAACACTCCAAGATCGTCAAATTTCGGACCTGTCCGAAAGATTTAGCTACCTTAACCAAACACGCAACACACTGGTTTTATTACCTATGCTAAACCAGGTGATGAGTTCACTCACACGACTTCGATCAGTAGTTTCTACTCCAGTGTAAATATAATATGCAGGAGATAGGGGGATGGCCTTTGCAGTGCTTTAAACATTTATTCACCACGCTGGTCCGATGTCGCGAATGTCTCACAACTTAGCACGGGACATCTCTTGCCGTAGCAGTTTGGGGCCTATGCCACAACTGTCGGATAACACCCCCCTCACATATTATTTTCTGGCTGGAAGGGTTTGCTTGTAGTCACCCGTAGCTTTTCGCCTTGAGAACCCAGAGGTGTTCTTACCCTGCGTGAACAGATGTATTATATGGTAAGGAAGGAAAGAAGGAAGGAAGAAAGACTTTGTTGAGTGCCTGCAACAAACACAGTGTGTACACTGCGCCCGGACGTAGCCACTCGTCGATCCCGACGTCACCCCTACTCGGACCACACCTTCGCTACTCCCTACGGGGCTGGACACCGCTGCCCCACAAGGGAGGGCGTCGCCCCGCAGCTTTCCCTCCGGTGCTGCTTTTCGAGGGCCGCCAGGACCTGCTGGACGGCTGATAGTTGGGTTGTCCTTGTCACAACTTGCGCACTGCTTCTTGGATCCACGGCGGTAGGTCTGTCCTGGTTGCCGCCTCGTTAGGTCGCACTTCACAGTCTCAGAGTAAGTGGGTTGGTCGAGGCCCCTAGCATTGTTTGCATAACACGCACGTGTCCGTCCGTATAGAGTTCTGGCTGTATGTGCTTCATAACGACCGGGGTCTATCAGTGAATTCGTCTGCAGCTGTCTGAACGAGGACGCTTCCTTCCTGGTTAGGTCGGGGTGAGGCGGTGCCAGCACCCTACTACAATTTCTATGATATTTGGTGATACCCTGAAAGGTATCGTACCTGTCTTTCGTCTCGGTCCACCACTCTGCAGACGATTCAACTGCTGCCGCGCGGCCAGCTAATCCTCGCGCGACTGCGTTCGCCGTCTCGTTGTGGTTGGTGGCGAGTTCCGATACCTCATCCCCCGCATGGGCGGGAAACCACTTGATTGTCACCTTGCGTCCATCGATGCACCCGCTCGAGCACCCGCAGTGCTTCACAGTACAGCCAACCCTTGGCGAAATTGCGCACTGCACTCTTTGAGTCGCCAAGCAGCGTCGTCGTCTCTGGGTCCGCGATGGCCAGGGCGATGGCCAGCTCTTCTGCTCGCTGCGCGTCTCTCGTGACGATGCTCGCGGCGTTCACCGTGACTCCCGTCTTCCCATCTATCACTACCGCCGCGAAGCACCGGCGGTCGCCGTACTCTGCGGCGTCGACGAATCTGGTGCCCGGAACGTTCAGGTGATGTTCCAACACAGCCTTCGCACTGGCCGCTCTCCTGTCCGCGTTGTGGGTCGGATCCATGTTCTTTGGTAACGGGTACACTCGGACGGCCGTTCCGGACTGCCGCCGGTACTTCGCGCTCTTCCTGCTTGCCGAGGCTCTGAGGGTCGGCCGCCGTCTCCATTCCGAGACGGGCGAGAATGGTCCTCCCCGTTCGCGAACCCTTGAGCCGCTCTATTTGGCCGACCCGCTGGGCTTCCATGATCTCCTCCTAGCGTATTATGTTATACCCAGCTGGAAGAGCTTCTCCATGCACGCGCTGTCGAGCCTGCCTATGGCTGCCTTGTACGCCTTCCTCATGGCCGCGTTGAGGCGGTTGCGCTCCAGAAGCAACCAGTTGTGGAAGGACGCTGCGTAGGCGACGTGGCTTATCTCGAAGGACTGGATACGTCTAGCAGGACTGTCCTCCCACTCCCGGATCTTCTGTTCGGCCACTCGCCTGATCAGCTGCGTTGCGGCCGCTACCTTGGCCTACAGTCGGGTGACCGTGTCGTTGATCCGGCGGTGAGCTCGATCAGGAACCCCAGAACCCTGATCGTGGCTACCTTCGGGATCGCCTGCCCGTTGCTCGTGCGCAGGCTGATGTCGCTCTCCTGCTTGGGTCTGGATTTTGGCGGGATTATCAGTAACTCCGACTTGTTCCGGGAACAGATAAGGCCCGTGCCTCTCAACTGGTCTTCTGTGGCGTCCACCGCCTGTTGCAGGGAAGACTCAACGTGTTCCGTCGCATCCGCCCGGCACCCACAACGTGATGTCGTCCGCGTATATTGGTGGACGGACCTCGGGTATGGCTTTCCAAGCGCCTCGCGACTCCGATCATAACAAGGTTGAATAGCAGTAAGCTCCAAAAAAATACAGGAGTTATGAGAACAAACTACAAGATATTTCTATATACTTCCACTACAAGCTGTCAATCGACGAAAACGTTCTCGCGTCCTTTGCATAACGACACCACGTTGAGGTGCAAGGTGGGTTGAAAAAGTTATTGCGAGACATTTTTAATTGTTCGACCTCGCTACGGGGGTGACCTATTTTTTACATTGTAAAACTTTGCTTTCTTCACTCTTCAAGAACACCCTACAATCAGGCGGTCAACAGTAGAATTCCTGCTTTTACAGCATACCCCGTTTCATTCACGCGAATTCCCGCTACAGGAAGAATAATTTTGTTTTTAACGTCAGCCACAGTGTCCCGCGAATAGCTGTCCTCATCGCTCGAAAAAAAGTATTGATTTTCCTGTCAGTAAAGAATATTTAATCGCTTTGTTCTTTTCGCTGTACCAAAACAATATCATGCCGAAAGAAACTTATAGTCCAATTGCCCGAAACCTGGTGCGTTTTACGAGCACAACCAACAACGATGCAACATCTTGGCTAAATGTGTTGTACAGAAAGCTTGCGGATGCTCAACAGGCTGCAGCAACCTGTGAAGGACCCGTCAAAGCAACGCGCAGCTGTTAAGCGACGGTGCCCTGGTTTGTTCTAAAACACGAAAAAGCCCTCAAATGTGAGTTGGCTCATGATGACCGAATCACTTCCTTTTCTCAGGGCCATAGCGCACAACTGCTGCTTTGAAACATAAAGTGAAGCCAGACGCACCTGCTGCGGCAGAGCAATTTAAAGTTGTCCGCTATCGCTAGTTTTTTATAGCAGTACCTTTTCTCGGCGTCTCTCTGTCGCTTAGTGTGTGTGTCGAATTGATCGCCAGCTGGGGTGTGTGTGTGTGTGTGTGTGTGTGTGTGTGTGTGTGTGTGTGTGTGTCGCTGTCGCTGGTATCACGATGCGCCCTCGCAAGCAAAGATGCGTGATATACAAAACTTTTTTGCCCATTCGGAAGCTCTTGAGATTCCTCCTCCTTAAGATGCGGAACTTTAACTCGGCCATGAATCTGCGTCGCTAAGTACAACTGTCGTTTTAATATTTAAATGTGGTGACACATTCTTAACCCCAGGACATGGCAGAAGAATTCGTCGCACCTTGCAACCTCCGCCGTAATTGGCAATAACAACACCAAAAATGCATGTCGTTGCTGCTTACTAGGTATATCTATGCGCAATCGGCACATGAAACAAAACTATACTGGTACTGAGAAAAGGTATCGAGGTCAATAACTTATTAGTGTAATGTGATATTTGCGTTGATAATGCTGTGGTACTGGTTTGAGTCCAATACCACCAGGGCAGCACTTGCACATTCACGCATGCCACGTGATCACGCACTGGATTGTCCTTCCCTGCTCTCTCACTACTAAGCGGCAACTATAGAATGTGCCATTTCATTTGTTTTGCTTGGAGACCCACCATCGTCCCATAAGGGTGGTCTAAAAACCGTTTCTGCGTATTAGGTCATCTAATCTTGAAGTAGCCAATCTGTCAACAAATATGTGTTCCCTAACATATTGATCTAGAACAAGCTGATGCCTATTGGAACGTAATACCATCTGTTTTGCGGTGTATCCAGAGAACTGAAACTTAAGCCTCAGTACCAGGCTTTGACTTGCCCGCGACCCCATGAACTGGCGACATGTCGTAGTGATCGCCGATCGCCGAGCAACGTTCATTTTGTATTTTATTTCCGTGAGAAGCACAGCCTCCATAACGCGAACATCACTGCTTTGCTTTTCCACGTTACGTGAGAGTCAAAAATGAAGCACGCTTGGGGGCTTTGGCGATGGCGCAATAGAAGAGGGAAGCCCTTCAGGTGCAGCTGAAACTCTGAAAAGACCCGGCAAAAAATATATATATTTCTTCCATAACTATACATGGAAAATATTCTGGCCATAAGAAAACCGTTTTGTGGAGTCTCAGAACCAACTATCCTCGCATGGTACGCATATCTTCATGTACAAAGGCGAGTACGGCAGGAGTGGCCAAGCCATTAGCGTATCAGTTAACGTAAGCACAATGCCGCGTAAGCTAAGCGACGTCCGCACATTGATTGTGCGCATAAAACGATAATTAAGCTGCAACTCAAGTTATCTTTGTGGCTAAGTGCGCATTGATAACATCAAAAGTGGCTACGTGTTTTCCAGGTGAGTACATGTTGATCGACTGCGCTTGAGGTTACTATGGACACTCTATTTAAAGAAGACATGGTATTCTTCCTTTCCAATTGTACCTTGCAACACTTTTTACGTGTTTTGATTCCCAAGTAAACCTTGCACTTCTAATAAATGAGTTGTAAGTTTGCACTTATGCTGTTCACGTCGTCCGTTTGTCTTCTTTAAAAACTGTGTCCCTGGTCGCTTCAAGCGCAGTCGATCAACATGCGAAAACCAACTATCTCAATTCCGTACCTTATTGGAGTGTGGGTTACACTCGGCGCAGGTACACTTCCTGGATTTTGAATCATTATCGTTAATGAATTTTTCGGCCGGGGATAACCGGTACATTACCAGCACAGACAGATAGACGAAATCTTCGCATTCAGAGACACAGAAAAAAGAGTGAGAGAAAGCTTTAATGAATACTGAACACCCCAAGAGAGCCTAGTTGTCTTTACTCATTCATTACACGGATCGCGGTTGGATCTCTGGATTTCGTAATTAATGTTTTGGCGCTGTCGGTTGTTCCCGCGAAATGTTCAAGCGCGTGTCCCGTGGGCCCCACGCGTTAATATTGACATTTCCGCATTGAGGACGTAGGTCGCTCCGGGGCGAACAATGCGGTGTCGCTGACGGGCATTCCAAGGCAAAACTCTGCTTCACTAATTATACCGCAAGTATTTATTTGAGTGCCTCGTTTAATAACAATTTCGCTTAGTCGACATCGGTGGCTCACACGCGCGTTCGTACCGCGGGGCACAACACAGCAGGTGGCCACGTGTCCTTTATACAACAATGGAGGGAGACAAAGCCGCGTTTGGGTATGGGCGTACGACGCCCATTTGTTTGTAATTAAACTTTTAATCGAAGCTCAGGGTGTAGCCCTGCTGATGCCCTGCATTTATATATGTACTTTTTCTGACAAACTTCAAACGAAACAACAGAGCGTTTCTTTTATATTCTTGCCTGTCGGGGCCAATCCACCAGGGCAAATTAAAGTAATTCTTCTTCTGCATAAGCCTATGGAAATATATTTTGCAGATTTAAAATTAATATATAATTTTTTGTCATAAAGCTCGGTGCATAGTTTATTTCTTTTTATCTATTGTCGTATTTCTCATGTGCAGCTGGTTTCGCTTAGGTTCTAAAGGAAGGCAGCAATTATGATTCGTCCTCAGATTAGATTTTAAAATTTGAACAGATAATGTACAGCGAAAATGTAGTTTCACTACAAAATATTTTGAAAATTCGTTGACATTGTGCCGCAAAAAAAATACTTAGACAATATCTGTAGTAGATATTCGTATAATGTTGGCAGAACGTTGGGCCGCAAACTGACCCGGTTCTCAGCGTCCTTCATTAGCGCTTGGCGCATCCATCCCCGTTTGTATTGGATTGAATTTACGACAAAAAATGCGTCAATTGAAAACAGGTCGCTATTGTCGCAATGATCTTGGCGCTGCTGAGTGAAATGATTTCTCCTGGTACAGCTTACCTTAAGCAGAGCAGGAATTCTTCCAGGGACAGAAGATTCTGCATAGTTGATAAGAATGAAACTTAGAAGGATCTTCTTCCAACTTTTGCCATTGGTTTCGACAAGTTTAGCATACTAGTAAAATTCGTTTGAGGCAAAAAGCAACTGCGATGCACAAATTCAGTTAAATTTAATGCTTTATTCATTCCTACACAATGAAAGAAAGGAGCAGTCACAAAAAGGTACGTCAATGAGTAGCTTGACGAGGTGACTGCCCCCTTACAATGACAACAACGTTCAGTGCGTAGGACGTAGTGCAGAATTATAAAAAAAAGAAAAAAGAAAACAAGAGAATGAAAAAACGCCCACAAAAAGATGTACACAATACATATCGGCAAAATAAGGCATTACACAGCACTTGAGCAATGTCTAGAAAAATCGGATCTCCATAAAAAAACCTGTCTTCGTAAAAAATTGTTCACAAGCATACATAAAATACATACATTAGCATAAAAAACATACATATACAAAAGTCTCAACAGCTCCTTTCACTTAAGCCCAACTCCAGAAGCAACCCGAGAAAAATTTACGGGGAAGGCTTAGCGCCTTCCGAGAATGAGGAGGAGAAAGTCTGGTTTATACATTCTGTCGGTCTGCTGTTGCACTTGATGTTGAATACTGCGGCCGCTCCTGTCGGCGTTTGACAAAAGGTGGCCCCTCCTGCACTGCCGCAAAATACCACTTAGAGCGGTGCACACTGAGCCTCAAGTAATATAACGGCGCTGCACCACTATTGTCCATGAAAAAAATGAGTACGAGCATTGGATTTATGACTTACAACCAAATCACTCGACTTAAAAATAAAACACGTATAATAGCCGGGTTTGAACGCTGGCCGTTAGAATCGCAACCGAAGACTCTGCCCGAAAGCCACAAAGTTGGAACGTCTGGTTTTCTTTAGAAGTTTGCGAAAATAATGTCGGTAGTGTTGAAGGAGATCCAGTAAATGGACGCTACGGGCCTTCCCTTCTCTATAGTATGCGAAAAGGAATGACGTTTCTGAACAGCACAATTCAAAGTTCGTTTTGCTCGCAATCAGGAGCATTGGTACCTTCAACTCCCATCGGCACCATCAAGTCGGGCTTGTGGTGCCGTGCAGCGGCTGCCTAAACTGCTTTTGCTTTGGTGTTTCCTTTTCCTGGCGTGCATTGCGTCGCCCAGAGCCCTCCTACGGGCGTACCTACAGATTGCGGCTTTCTTTTCTGGTTTGAGACCCCTAACTGCAAACATGGGCGTTTATGTTTTTCATTCCATCCAAAACATGCACTCCACGCCACTATCACTCCCGTGCCCTCGGGCTCAGGAGCACAACAGCTGAACCACTAGTTGCGCTACCACGGTAGGTAAGTAATGTAATGTAATGCATTCCCCCGCGATCCGGCTACATTCAGCGAAGGACTTAAGCGTATTCGGTGTAGCAAAGAGCAAACTAAATCCAATATTTTGACTGCGGTTGGAATTCCGAGTTCGTGTGCGTTTCAAAGACGTCCGAATGAGTACGCCTAATGCAGCACTATATACTACAGGGCGAGAATTAAAGGGACATACAAATCACCGTCCTCTGATCAACAGCGCCACCCACGTATATCATAAGCTCTTGATCTCAAGGGACATCTATGAAAGAAAGCTGATCCAATGTTCATCCTTTAAATGAAAGCAGTTCATATGAGCCCGCAGGCGCAGAAGGCAAAAGAAAATACATTCATTCAACCAAAGATGTTGATTTCCCCGTTGTACGCTATGTTCTGTTAAAAAAGTCGACCATTAATACCGTTGCAGCGAAAAAAAAGCAAGAACGTTTGGCCAGTGTTAACTAAGTAAGGCAGAAGAGAAAGTTGTTTTCAAGTTTATTCCGAATATTGTACACCACTCGTACATCCGCATCACCAACTTCGACCAGCCTGACATGTTTTCAGGTTGCATCTTAGTTCCTTTGTTTTAGCAGTGTTGCGACCGGGAAGGCCGACTGCAGCCGGGAAGAAGTCCATAAGCCTTAGACTAACGTAACTGTTTACTTCATAGCGAGAGGTGAGCCGAAGCGAAAGAACAATGCCCCGACGGGCGAGGTTACAATACGGGACTCGTGCAGATTGACAGCATGGATTCGCTGCTCAAACAGGAATGGGTTACAGCGCTTGCGGGGGTCTATTTATACCCAAAAGCAGTAACGGTCAAAACAGCCTTCCCTCTGCATTTTGCGCATGCCACGAGAATCACAGACACACACAACGTTTTTTCCAGAGTTCGTAAGCAGTCAGTAGTTTCGGCGCACGTTGAGTCCGAGGGAGGGGAGACTGGAGGACTCCGCTGCGATCGCGGGGCCCCTGTGTCCTTGGGGCGGGTCTCAACGTGCCGCTGGCAACCGCCGGAGTTTGAAGCGCGTTGAAAGCGAGGCGTCTGACCCAAGCTTTTCCCGACATGAATCATGAGTCACCGACATGGTGGCGCTTGAATGGTGAAAGGCGCACGCAGTGGCTTCGCCGCACAGCCGAGGAGTGCTGCGAGAAAGTACGGCGGCGCGGGTCGATTTGTAACAGCAGGCACTACAGAAGCGTCTTTTCTGCAACTGCCACTGAAATAAAAACGCAAGCAAGAACACTCTATATCACCAATTGTTTTTTCGGGTCATCAATTAAAGTCGGCTATTGCCTATTAATGGCTTGCCGGTGCGGCGAAAGCTCGTTGTTCCCGGAATTTTGTTACGATCTGTTATGATCGACCCTAACAACATAGCAAACGATGCATTCATCTGGCGCGCAACTGGATCTATAAACAAGTCTGAATCTCTACCCTATAAATCAGTCACAACGTCGTTCATGCAGAAAACGTCTCAGAAGTCCACACAATAGTACTCGGGATCAACAAGCACCGTGGTGTCATTTAAAGGGCACCCAGGCCTTTACAATTCACGCGGAAGCACCATATATTGCTGATGGGCCTTTAGCTTAGTTTCTGTTTGGGGGTCTGTATATTCTCAGAAAAAGCACTGAAGGCTTCACTTATTTTGCCGGTATTAGTCATCGCAGTAATGGCTGCTGACCGCCTCTTCCATGTTAAAAATATTCGAATCATAACACACGTTCAACAACCCATATTTTGTTAAAAGCTGCGTTTCTGTGAAGGAAAATTTCTATATCAGATACAATTTCCGTGCACGTCATCACATTGGTAAATATATATCGAATAAGCAGCGATTTTCAATAATTGAGCTGCGGACGGGACCCGTTCAACGAACTTGATTCACTGGCTTGTTTAGTGCGAATCATTCGTCAGGTGTTCGCTGCGATTTTAGGGTGTTTCAAACCGCCCTGGCGGATAAATCAAGGAAGGAAGCACAGATGCGCGAAATTCGACATTCGAACGTGACAAAAGCCGCGTGGCACGTGAGCGTAACGGCGCGTAAGTACGACAAGGGCAGACCAGTCATGCAGTGCTCTGGTTCTGGGGAACCAGTGGCGGCGTGCTACCAGTCTGCTTGTAAAATTACTGGGCACCGAAAGACAAAGGAAATTGGCGATAGAAAACAAAACATGACGTAGCTGTAAAATACTCTCGAAAAAACTACTCTCGATTAAAGGGCCTACGCTGCACAGACCATGAGGTGCGCCGCAGTGAAGGACTCCGTATTAACTTTGGCCACCTGGGGATCTTTAACGTGCAACAAAATCTCGCACACACGGTCGTTTTGCGCTTTTCGCCTCCATTAGAAAAGCGGCCACCACGGCCGGGAATCTAACCCGCCTCCTTGGGGCCTAGCTGCTGAGCCACCGTGGCGCATGCACCAAAATGCGAAGTGAGCCTTAGAAAAGAAAGAGACGCAAACTGCAATGAATCGTAAAAAAAAATCCGGAGATATTTACAAGCTTGTGTACTACTCCGTATCATTCTTATGCCGCTTGTCTAGAGTACAAGTAAACTACAGCCTGATTTATATATGAGTAGCCAAAGACGTTAAGTTATTTTAGTATTTCTTTGTTTCCTTTATTTCTTTTCGTCAATGATGTAAATTTATACCAACAGAGTGATTAAGTGGCTTTAGGTCGACAACTGTGTCCTTTTTTTTCTCAGATGCAAGGCGTAGTGCAGGGTGGGTCCGTTTCCGCTATTTATGAAGTGCTATGAACTTAAGGGGCCCAAATTCTCGTCGTAGCTCGCCCGGAAAGCCACGCAACCCAACAGAGCCTTCGTACATAAAATCGCTTCTCCTGGTCGTGGTCAAACCTGGGTAGCTGGCGCTACGAAGCCGATGTCCCATTGCACCACGGAGACACGTTATCCATATGCAAAGTGTGTGTGCGTGGTTGGGGGGGGGGGGGGTGCTGATATATGCGCTGCGCCGTATCACCGGATGCTGACGTTGCTAGGCCGCAACTCAGTACACAATGATATCATCATCATCATCACCAGCCTATCTACGCCCACTGCAGGGCAAAGACCTCTCCATTATTCTCCAATTACCTCGGTCCTGTGCCAACTGTGACCAATTTATCCCGCAAACTTCTTGATCTCATCTGCCCATCTAACTTTCTGCCGCCCCCTGCAACGCTTGCCTTCCCTTGGGATCCACTGTGTTACCCTTAATGACCAGCGGTCATCTTGCCTTCGCAGTACATGCCCTGCCCACGTCCATTTCTTCTTCTTAATTTCTACTAATATGTCTTTAACACCAGTTTGCTCCCTGACCCACTCCGCTCTCTTCTTGTCCCTTAATGTTACACCTATCATTTTCCGCTCCATTGCCCGCTGAGTCGTTCTCAATTTAAGTTGAACCCTCTTAGTGAGCCTCCAAGTTTCTGCCCCGTAGGTGAGTACCGGTAAGATGCAGCTGTCATATACTTTCTTCTTCAGCGACAATGGTAGGCTGCTGTTTATTATCTGAGAATGTCTGCTATATGCACCCCACCCCATTCTGATCCTTCTAATTATCTCTGCCTCATGGTTGGGATCTGGGGTCACAACTTGGCCTAAGTAGATATATTCGCTTACCACTTCCACTGCCTCGCCACCTATCTCAAACTGCTGTGCTGTCCCGAGGTTATTGATCAATACTTTAGTTTTCTGCATGTTAATTTTCAGGCCCACGGTTCTACTCTGTTCGCCCAGTGCGGAAAGCATGCTTTGCAATTCGTCCCCCGAGTTACTTATCAAGGCAACGTCATCAGCAAATCTGAGGTTACTGAGGTATTCTCCATTAACCCTTAGTCCCACCTGTTCCCAATCCAACGTTCTGAATACTTCTTATAAGCATGCTGTGAATAACATTGGAGAGATTGTGTCTCCCTGTCTGACACCCTTCCTTATAGGTATTTTACTGCTCTCCCTATGGAGGATGATGGTAGCTGTAGACCCATTGTAGATATCCTCTAGTATTCTTACATAATGCTCTTCTACCCCCCTGGTTCCGTAATGCCTGAATGACTGCTAGGGTTTCGACTGAGTCAAATGCTTTCTCATAATCTATGAAGGCTATATATAGGGGTTCAGTATACTCAGCGCACTTCTCTATCACCTGATTGATCGTGTGAATATGGTCCATTGTTGAATAACCTTTACGGAATCCTGCTTGTTCTTTAGGTTGACTGAAATCTAAGGTTGCAGAGATTCGGTTAGCGATTACCTTGGTAAACACCTTGTAGACGACTGACAGTAAGCTGATCGGCCTGTAGTTTTCAAGTCCTTCATGTCACCTTTCTTATGGATTAGGATGATGTTCGCGTTCTTCCAAGATTCCGGTACACTTCCTTGTTTAGGCATTTCGTATACAGGTTTGCCAGTTTTTCAAGCTACAATTTCTCCTCCATCCTTCAAGGAGGTCTGCTGTTATCTGATCCTCACCTGGTGCTTTACCCCTTTTCATTTCTTTCAAAGCCTTCCTTACTTCTTCGATCGTTACTGGTGGGAATGCCTATCTCCTCTGAACTACTTTCTCGTTCAGCATTATCCTGCAAGTCCCGGCTACTGTACAGGTCCCTATAGAACTCCTCGGCCACTGTGACTATTTTATCCCTATTTGTGATGATATTGCCTTGCTTATCCTGAAGTGCATACATCTGATTTTTCCCCACGCCAAGACGTCTCTTCACTGCTTTCAGGCTACCTCCGTTCTTTACAGCGTATTCGATCCTCTCCATATTATACTTCCGTATGTCAGCTGTCTTACGCTTATTGATTAACTTCGAGAGCTCGGCTAGTTCTATTCCGTCAGCTGCGGTAGAGATTCTCACAGTTTGCCGTTCCTGATTAGATCTTTCGTCTCCTGTGAAAGTTTACCAGTATCCTGTCTAGCCATAGTGCCCCCGACTTCTACTGCACACTCCGTGATAAGCGTGTAAGGTTGTCGCTGGCTTCCTGTGTCGTAAGCTCGGCTTCCTCGTTAAGGGCGCAATATCGGTTCTGCAGCGCGATCCTGAATTCTTCTACTTACGTCTTACTGTTAGCTCATTTATCGGCTTCTTTCGTACTAGCTTGTTGCGGTCCCTCCTCAAATGTAGCCTAATTCGAGATCTTACCACACGGTGGTCACTACACCTTACCCTTCCGAGCACTTCCACATCCTGCACGACGCCAGGGTTGTCGCATAATATGAAGTCTATTTCATTTTTGTGCTCCACATTCGGGCTCCTCCAGGTCCATTTCCTACTCTCCCGTTTACAGAAGAAGGTATTCATTATGCGTAGGTTATTCCGTTCTTCAAACTCAACTAGTAGGTCCCCCCTGCTATTTTTACAGCCCAGACCATAGTTCCCAACTGCCTTGTCTCCATCCTGATTCTTGCCTACTTTAGCATTGAAGTCCCCCATAACTACGGTCTTACTGTTACGGTCTTACGGTTTTATAATGATATAAAGTGAGGGAAAAATTACATTAACGAAGTAATTACTCCAAATTAAGAAAAACTCATGTCTTCTTTCGTTATTAAAGGCATACTAATTATGAAACTACTAAAGAGAGGGCGTCACAGCCCACCTCGGCGGACTCTGCACTTTATATAGCACTTTTTTCGTTATTAGGGAAACAGTTCGCATTTTTCGTTAGGGCAGTATTCCCTATTTAAATCGAACTCGGATACCTCGAAATATCGGTTAAGTCGAGACTTTTTTTCGCCGTACGTTCACCTCCTATAGGCGCCATGTATTTGCCCCCCTTTTTCTCAAAACGTTTTTTTTTCAGGTGACTCGGTGTATCTCGAAATGTTGGCAGAGAGGACACAAGGCAAATCCCGCTACAGGCAGCTTATAAGTTCACCGTGCTAATGATTAGCTCTCACAACGTGCCGATCGTGGTCATGAACGTAATATTTCCGCTGTACGAGGGCGATGTCCCCGTTACAAAAATTCTGTCTGACGCGTACATCGTTGAGAGATCTGCGGACGATGCAGCTGATCCTTAGGACAAAAAGGAGCTTTGAGAAGTACCTACAATGACAGAAACAAAAAAGATACTGCGCCTGCTTCGCAACAAGGTAGAATGCAGCTGTGGCGATCAACAATTGATGCCATGCATTGAGCAGCTCAAAAACAATTTTCTGGGACCTGATGAGACAGCGAAATGGCGAGTATAATGCGGTTCTTTCATCCGCAATGATAAAAATTCGTTTTTCCTGTGAACGTTTTGGTCTTTATTTCGAAAGCGCCCCTGTGCAGTGGAGCTTTTGTTGCCACCATTAGCTCTTGTTTCAGTGATCTGTCGACAAATTTTCAGAATTTTGCTGAACTCGAAACTCCGATTATCTCCAAACATTCAGATGACTTTACGACTTGGAGTTAACGATGAATTATGGGACAGGTTTTTTGCCTGTGGACATTTCTTGTTGTTTAGTCTTCGGTTGGGGAGGGAATCTGTAAGGTGCATAAATTGCGGTTCTTCAGATTATGTTTTTTTTTATTTTGTTGTTTCTATTTTTCTGAACGCTTAGCTTTTAGAAATTCTTTTCAAACAAATATCTGCATTTACGCTATTAAAAATAACTGTGTTACTACCGCCATTTATGCAATTTTGTGAAAATACAGTTACGCGATTTCCTCGTTTTCGCAGTTTTCATATTCGTATTTCAAACGTTCTTTTGCGGGCCTTGTTCGCATATTCTACGGTTTTCGGAGATGTACCAGATTCGTATGTTCTATTATGTCAATTCTTTTTTGTAAAATTTGAATTTGTTTTCTGTTGTGTATTTCCTGTTTTCAATAGGCCGTTCTGGCAATTATCTCTATGTACGCAATTATAAAGAATAAATGTGGAACTTTCGCCAATTAGGGTTTTTGTGGAAATGCACGGCGTTACATGGTTTGCTTGTTCTCGCAGTTTTGTTACCCGCATTTCGAACGTTCTTTTTTGTATAATCAGAATCTTATCGGTTTGTGGAGATGTATACTAAACGTATTTTTTATTCCGTCGGATGGTTTTTGTAAAATTTTTATTGTTTCTGCTTGACTCACTTTTTTTCAGAATTCTGTTCGAAGAAATATCTTAATTTACGCTATTATAACGACGTGATCGGTTACTCCCGGCTGTTAGGCTTTCTGTGTAAATGCAGGAAATACAAGTCTTACTCGTCTTCGTGATTTTTGTATTCGTAGTTGGAACGCTGTTTTGCCGGCGTGTTTTTGTCTAGTCCCGTTTTTGTAGGAGATGTACAACATAAATACTTTTATTTTGTCAGTCCTTTTTTGTAGGCTTTTATTCAATTTTTATTTGGTATATATGTGGAATGCAACATTCCGTTCGTCCACCCATCTCCATTGACGTTATCATACTGATAAATGTATCACTTCCGCCACTTATACATTTTTTTGCGCATACACTGGTTCTGCAGGAGGCGGGGGGGGGTGGCATGAAGGGGTACTTGGTAAATAATGCTACGCGTTAAAATGTCTGGTAAGTATTGCCGGGCGCTTGCCTTTATAGCACGGAAGGAGACTTGGGTGCTCCCAGGAATTTCTTGGGGTGATGCTTTTTTCCGTACCATTTGGTCCCTGTGGTGATAGATAGATCACGTTTCCAATTCAAAAACAATTAGTATTGATATGCTATTACGGGGCCTTCCCCCGTTACCATCCCCGTGAGAAAGTATTTTTTCATTACCCTTGCGAGCATTGGAATATTTTCATTCGACACTGGCGGGTTTGAGAATTCACCCACTTTTGAGGAACTCGTCCCAGGCCGTAATAAACAACCATACATTCTACCCCTTCCCCTAGTTGACCTACATTCCTCCTGCTCAAGTAAATGATCTCTCCCTCTCTCTTTTCTCAATGTCTCTCTCTATATTTCTCTCACGCAACTTTGGCGGGAACTGTATATCTAAACTTTTACCGAGTGTCTAATGTACCATTACATCTCCGAGTGTTCTGCATCGCAGGGGCTTATACGTATCTCCGAAATTATGGCGCTGCTTTTTTTCCGAGGTCACCCTAATTCCAGGCCCCAATTTGTTCCCCTCAACTTCTATCGCTACAGGCAATGGGGAAAAACGAGGGGTCACTTTCACTTTTCACCAAATCCCTTGTTCTCGCGAAGCGTGGACGACGAAGGGAAAAGGCGCACAAGCGGGAGACGGGGCATCCCAACGCAGACCCGAAGTGCGCAATCGTTTATGTTCCGTAAATGCACACGCTCCTAAAAACACATGCTCATAAATAAACACGAATGCGGGGGCATACGCAAGCCCGCGAGCAAGCGAGACGGCTAGCGTTGCCACTTTAACTGTAGGTCCTATATGTATACAGGGTAGGCTGCATATATAATACAAGGATAATACGCGCAGCTCTAACCTGGGTTCTGTCCATCTGCAAAGGATATCCTCACGCTGCTGTTCTCCGTTGCTTTGGCCCAACGTGTCCAACGTTCTCGGCGTTTTTCAACGTGCGAAAAACGCCGAGATACGTTTCTGAGCGCTGTCCTTGACCGCTATTGAAAGGGAGGAGCCAGCACACGTAAAACGAAAGTAGAGTTGTGCAGGGAAGCTATTCTGTACAAAATGGGGGCGTCTGCCGTCCAAGTAAATGGTGAAATGAAAAACCATCTGCTAGCCCGTAATACATGAATAAAGCAACCTATACGAGCAGCGGCTGATTGATAACGGCGGTCGGCGTGAGTCTCGTGCGATGGTCTGAGTCTTAGAACGTATACGTTGCCGCAGAGATTGATTACAACTTCTTCAACGTGAAAGCAATGAGTGGCTCACTGAGGTAAAAAGCCAGCGTTGGCGTCCATGTCAGAAATGGTGAAACAGCTCCTAGACCAAGTGTCTTCTAAGTGTCCCTTGGGGCGAGGCATTCCATAGCGCGAACTTAACCTCAGTGGGAGCGAAGGGCGACCGTTCACACCTGTGCACCGCAGATGAAGTAAGAAAGTGGAAATGCACAGCCAAATAAGGGAACATAAAGACGGTGGAATTCACCCTCATCATCAACTCTCTCAATACAAGGCGGAAGAAACGAGCAAGCGATTCACTGCGCTATGAGACAGAACGAAGCCTTTCGTAAGCTTACGGCAAAAGTGGATCGTGATGCACAGTATCCCAAGCCGCAAAAGGGCGAAGCCCTTGAATAACGTAAGCGAAGGCAAAGCATTTAAACCGTTTCTTTTCGATATTAAAGCTGCCCATTGCATCTTCTTTTTAGCCTCCAACAAGATACCATAAGTATTCCGGCCCCCCTAAAAAGGCAACCGATGCCGGCCGGAGGGCGGGCATCTTCAGAATTCATTAAAACGTTAAGGCAAGTTGCGCTTTTCAAGTCTTCTTTAATGCACATGAATAGATCTTTTGGATTAAGTGGAAGGCATTCGTTGGAAAAGCTGCTATTTTATGCAGCTCCGGGGAAATACCGCGTTTGCTTGCAAATGTGCGCGACAATATCGGGCGAATAGAAAATGCCTGACAAGGTGCCGGTTGTTTGTACGTGCAAATTACAATCCTTTAGGTACTTCTGATTTGTGTAGCATCGTGCATCCTCGTGCATGCATATTTTACTTCCCTTGACTGCCGTGTGCCGCGGAAAATTAATTCCATTAGTATATGGATATATTTTACCTCAGCTTGTGTGCACACCATCTCCTGCTAACATTCAGAAGCCCGAAAATATACTATTTCTGTTTTGTTCTTTAGTCCCCAAACATGAGCATCGAGCCAACTGTACTGTGCTCTCGAAGTCCTTCGGAGACAAATGATCACATGCAGTCCACGGTATATGTGTGAAATGAATTCTTTGTTGGCCTAGCGTTTTATTATTAGGG